>BSBK01000548.1:2100000-2370000 GCA_027943335.1 Chamaecyparis obtusa
CAAAAGTAAATCAGTTTCCTTTCAAGAAAAGTAGTGATAGAATTTGAATTCCATGTGTGTGATAAATTAGATTTGAATTCGGTTGATAACTGTAGTTTAAAAATTCCATGAACTGATCTTGATTAAGTTAGATATGATCTTTGTCGGAATCACCTTAGTCTAGTTTAAGATAGTCTACTTAGTATAGGATGTAGAGATAATAATTTTGATTTAAAATTCAGCCTTCGAAACTAACTCTTGAGAGTTCTGATTAAGTAAAAATAGGATTTGAAAGGCCCCGAAACCTTGAACAAAAGCATCAAAAGATAGGGCGTTGAAAGACCGTAATACAACTGTGGTGCCCCACCAAAAAAACCAAAGGAACAAACCATAGTTCCTACCATTTGGACAAAAAAACATCCAAACCAGTCACTACAAAGGGCGATCAAGATTTACATTTTTGCCCATCCTTATGTGAACATAAATTCATATCAAAAAAGGAGTGGAAGGTTTAAATTTATTTCCCTTCACTATTGTCCATCCATCCTCCACCTTTTCAACATCCTTCTGCCAAGCCATAGAAGAGCAAGAAGAGCCCACTAAAGGGCATGTCACATTAGAGCGCACAACTCCAATAGCCAAGACAATAGCAGAACCAGAGACAACATCAACCTCATCACAACCAGAGACAACACCATGAACAACAAAACTGGAAGCATCCGCAGACAAGACCGCTGAACTAGAGACAACATCAACAATCTGGTCAGGGGAAACAATAGCATCACCAGAAGGGGTAACATTAATAGATTGAGCCAAAGCTGCAACCGAGACAGAACTAGTAGCATCAAAGACAACATCAGAAGTAACAGAGGCAACAACAGAAACTCCAACCAAAGCATGATCATTTTGAGTAGGGAAAGAATCCGAACCCCCTTCCTTAGAGACTTTTCGAACCGTATAATGGTGGTCAGAGGCCCCCAACCACCAAGAAGGCAATTTATTTGATTTAACCTTCTTTGATAAACATCGTGCAACAAGATGGGCAGTCATGTGGCATTTCCTACATCTGAACGAAATACCCTCATACTCCAGATTTTGAGTCCAAGAGCCCAAAGGAGAATCCAAAGTTATCTTCTCAGGAAGGCCCTTAGAAACATCAACCTCCACAAGAATACGAGCATAAGTCATCTTAAAATTTTTAGAGGAGTTCGTATCCACCATTTGGAAATCTGCAATAGCCTCACCCACAGTTTCCAAAACCGAATCTAGCCAAAGATGAAGGGGAAGATTCAACAGTCTTACCCATAAGGGTATTTTATAACTAACTAACTCTTGAGAGTTCCCGACAGAGCATGATCAAAAATACAAATCACTATTTTTAGTGTAAAACCTACCCAAATTTGGAAACATTAATCCATGTATCACATACAACTCTAAGACACACTCGACTTGATAATTCGAAGAGTAAATGATGCAAGTTGTGACATCAATGACCTTTCTTGTCACACAACACCCTACACTTAGCTTTAGCCAATGCTAATTGGATGGAAGGAGATCTAGGTAAGAATATGGGATGTTTTGATATATTTAAGTAATAGGCTTGATTTATGATATACACAATGATGTTATTGATAGTGATTCCTCTACTTTCTTCTAGTTGGTACATGTACATGGCATGACTTTGTAGGTCATATACTCACAAATATGGTCACATCCATGACATCTCAAGGTCTTTGCAAAGGGCTTCTAGGTTACAATAGAGTACAAGATAACATAAGGACAATTTTGATTTCATGAGAGTAGAGTTGGATATTTTTGGAGAGGAGAGGGAGTGATTACAATGTGAGTTCATAAAGGAGATGGAGCAACTACTCCACAAGCTTGCAGAGGCTAGGTAAGAGACATTAATACTTAGATGCATCATCCAGGGGAGGGAGATGAGGAGTGAATATAGGAGTCACTCAAGATCCTAGGCATCCCATAGACGTTCCTCTATTCCACAACCTCCACCATGAATAGAACTTGAGGGCTCTACTAGCCATCTTCCCCTAGGGTAAGGAGATGTATGTGATTGTACACCATATTTTGTCTTTAATGTCATATCTAGTAGCCTCAATCAGATTTGTAGGTCTCAAGACATTCTCATCAACAACATTCCACATATCTTGACCTATTAATAGATCCTCCATCTTTAGCTTCCACATCTCAAAATTATTTCCTGAAAATTTCTCCACCTCTATTCTCCTTGATGAACTTCCCATCTGATACAAAAAAATCACAAAGTATCTTCTACACAAGCTACTGCTCAAATCTGGATTAGCAAAAAGCCCAACAAAAAATAATTGAAACCAAAAGTGATCAAACTCTAATACTACTTGTAAGGAATTTAAGGTAGTGAAACAACTTTCTGAACTAACCTTGACAAGAGTTTTATGTAATTTTTTTTTTTAGATCTTCCAATAGTTACGAAAAATTAATAGAAATAAACATAAATAACATGCATACCAAAACACAATGATTTACATGGGGAAAACCCTTTTGAGAGAAAAACCCCACACTATAGAAGCCGCTCAATATATTTATCATAAATCAATGTTAGAATACAATATACTTGCATAGAAAAATTCTCACAGGAGTATCACTTACGAAAGATTTGGAGGTAAATCAATAGTTGTAAGATTCTTACACACAACCTCCATCTCATACACCTAATATATAGGAGATACAATATATGAAACTGTCAAATGGTATTACAAAACCATAGGTTAAGACTACTAAATAAGTGGTGCCCATTTTATCTCCAATCTAATATTCTCTATGATGTGTCAAAACACACACCAACACTTGTAGCTCCCTTTTACAACTCATTTACGTGTCCAACACATTTTTATATTTCCTATTTCAATAGACATAAATTTTGGAGGCCATAACTTTTGAATTGTGTTTGATTAACAAATTGTTTGAAACACGAAAAAGCTCATGACATGCTCTATCAAGATATAATTGGCTACATCAGTTACATACACTCCCAAGCTGCCTAGGAGCCTCTAACGCCTTCAAAATTAACTTCAAAATTATCATTGACAACTTAAAAAATGGAAACTTTAATATCTTCAAATCTAGACATGAACTTGCAAAAAAAACTTACCAACATGCTTATTTAGCCAATCCATAGCTTTCGGGGAAATTTTGGACCAATTCGTGCTAAAATGTAAATTTACTATAAATAGTAACCTTATGTAAATGCAAGGTTGAGATACCATTTTCATAACAAAAGGCAACATTCATATCCCTTTGAAAGGTTGCTCCAACATTTATTAGTCCAAAAGGCATTATCCTATAGGCGAGGATTTGTCATTTAGTGGTAAAGGTATTCTTCACTCTGTCTAGTTCTACCATCATGTTATTGTACTAAGAGTAGCCATCTAAGAAGGACATTATATAGGACCGTTGACTATTTTCAAGCCAAGGGTAGTTGTCTTTGTTTGAGGCTCTATTGAAATTCTAAAAATCCAAACACAACCTTACCTCTCTATTCTTCTTTCTAATTGTAACAAAGTTTGCCAAACAAGTTGATTTCCTAATGGGGAAAGATTTTCCTAGTTGCTAAGCTCTTCTTGACTTCTTGATAGATCAATTCTAAAAATCCACACACAACCTTACTTCTCTATTCTTCTTTCTAATTGTAACAAAGTTTTCCAAACAAGTTGATTGCCTAATGGGAAAGATTCTCCTAGCTGCTAACATCTTCTTGACTTCTTGATAGATCAAGGGTTCTATTAAGGCATTCATACACCTACGTATTTTCTTGCAGAGATTTACCCCATTGTAATTAGGATGATGCGAGTGATGATGGATGTATCATAGGTCTTGAGGTCTTCGTAACTCCATGCAATGATATCTAGGAATTCTTTCTTTCTCTCAAGAATGTTGTCTCTTTATTTGAGGCTACATGATAAGCCTATGATGACATTCTTCTCTTCATCACCTATTCCTAAATTTACAGTGTCACACTTCCCTCCTTTTGTATCCATAGACTCTTGTGTGAGTTGATATTGTCCCAATGGAAGATTCTTTCCAACTAGATCATACCTCAAGAAATAGTATTTGTATTTAGATTCATGATCCCCTCTGGGTTCATCTCAACTTCCTCAAGATCTTTGTCATAATGATCAGTAATGCAAAAACTTCTAAGTTGGTGAGGAAATATATAATATATCTATAATCATTAAATAATTGAAAATGGATAAGATTGTGCAGGAATGATGATGCTAAGACTAGAATTCTACAACAAACTTTTCCAATAAACCAGGTAGGATCTGTTACAAGAAACTAACATTTTGAGCCAAGATATTTTCTATTTCAGTACAAGTGCTAGGGATAGTTAAAATGTCGAAATCGTCAAAGCTCTCAATAATATCCCATACTCTTTTGTAGTAGCTTCCCAAACTTTTATCATGATAGGAATATTATTTTCTAATTTGTTTTACAACCAGCTTTGAGTTGCCAGAAGCCTAGACCTGTTTAGCTCCTTTTTAATGGCAATGGCAAGGTCATGCACCGATGATTCGTATTGTAATAGATTCTTAGTATAGGAAAACTTGAGCCTATATGTAGAAATGAAGGTTTCATTCCTAGGACTTACCAACTGAAAACTATCTCTAAACCCTTTCTTTGATCTAGAGCCATCAAATTTGAGCATCCACATTTGATTTGTTTTTTCAATTTGTACTTGACTCTTCAACATCTCGCTTTGCTCTGAAGCAACTCTTTTGTTTCTAGCTAGTCCTTGGTGGATAGTATTCTCCTTGTATTTTGGCTCCCTTTTTTCTTTACTCCTCAAAAACTTGGAGGATTCCAAGTGTTCTTTAATGACTCTGTTGATCATAATTTTGCAACCTAGACATGGGGCTTTGAAGTGTGCGTGATTATGGATGCAACACCATGAGGTCAAGAAGAAATCCTCTATTTTGGCTTCTTGTTCATTCCTCAAACTTTTGTTAATGGAACTTACCAAATGCTCATGGATTCTGACAGTATTCTTCTTCCTTTTCTGTGGACGATCTCAAGCTAGATCCTGCATATGCTTTATTTCTTTCAAGGGCTTGTAGCATGTTCTATCAATCCATGATACTTGACTTTTCTCCTTAGATTTTCTGGGAAGCTATTTGGGGGGTTTGTTCACTAGCTCGTAATTTTTTCTTGCTAGGTTCTTCATAGACTTAGAAAAAATAATTTTCTAATTTGTGGGATTTTCATTAATTCAAAGACAAAAACTTACTTTCATCTTTTTGAGCTCGTCTTCTACATATTGTTCTATTATTTCCACTTTGAATTTTGTCTGTCCCTCTGTGGTGTCGTATTGATCATTATTACTTTGAGGGACATATCTCTTAGGGAAACCATGGTTATTGCTAGCATTAGATCTAGAGGTACTTGAAAGTTATTGGGATGGATGGAAGTTGCGAAGGGACCCTTTTGATTGTTACTCCTTAAAACGCAAGAGGCCCAGTTCTGCTGCTAATTGCTCTTGTATTGTTGGTAGGCTTGTACTAAGTGTTTTCCCCTTGTATCGAAAAAATACTATCCAAAACCATAATAGTTTCATATCCAATGTAAGGTACTAGTTCATTACCAGCAGGAGTGAAAGCTTCTTGTATCTCTTCCTTCTGCACTTTCCTCTGAAAGATACTGGGAGCTACTTGAAATTATGTACAATTTAATTCATAATGGTGATTCATGTCATGCAGTTACACCAATTGGACATGGTGGCTTCAATAAGGAAAACCTTATTAGGGGGACTGGTCAAAAGAATTGTAATTTTAAGAGGTGTAACTCCTCCATTTTTGGCTCGAGTATTCTACATCTTATTAGATCCAGGGTAATAGTCTTGGTTTAGTGCTTGCCTTTGATGAGAGCTTTGTAGATAGTTATTTTGATTCTAAGATGGGTCACCTCTGCTATGATTTTTCTCATTTGATCAGTTGACATCCTTATTTTTTCTTGGTCTTCTTGGGATCTTCAGGTGCAAGGCTCAACATTTTGTAAGAAAAGGGATGGGAGGGTGATGCTTCAGAAATAGGCATTCTAGGATGTGGGATCACAACTTGTAAGGAAATAAGGATGAGGTTCAACACTAGGTGTGATGAAGCAAGACTTGGTTTATACAATGAATTTGATTGGCTACTTCAAGCATCCCTAAGCAGTTTAGTGGGTCTATTCAGATTGTTACATATCTGTATCAATTCTAAAAGCTTCTATCACAGAGGTCCTAATATGTCTTAATATGTCCTAAGGGGTCCTAGAACCACTTAGGATCCATTATGATTCCTTATGATACATTAGAATCACTTAGAACCTTAAAGTGTGTCCTATGACAATTAATGTTCTCTCTCTCTCTCTCTCTCTCCTAACATGATTAAACATACATTACAAATAATCTAATGTGTTGAATCCAAAATGAACTACTGGAACTAATTCCTCAAACAAGACCATTTAAAAAATGGTATACTATTGAAACTAATTCCTCAAACAAGACCATTTAAAAAATGGTATACTATAAAAACTGAAAACCTAACATTGACAACCGCTACTGTGTGTAATGAATGATTTTCCTTTATCCTTAATGTATTATATGTTAAAAGAAAAATTCTACAAAATATTGCCAATTTGCAGTTGAAGTTTGAGTTGCAAGTGTATTTTTGTCTACTGGATTGACACATTAAAAGTTTAGACTTATCCTATATTCTTATAAGACTACTTAAATTTAAAGATTTTATTTCTATTTCTTCTATGTACAAATTATTATTAAATTAGTTAATTCAAATTTCAAGTTTTCTGTTAAAAAAGAAGCAACAAAATTTCCGCAATTATTATTAGTCAAAATAAGCTAAGCAACAGCATGAAAACATGCCCTTATACCCTTATATATAATAATTTGATAATAGCTTAAAAATAGAAATAGCTGGACAGTTTGGTGCTCTAATTGTGAAGCATCGGAATTATAGGAAACATCAATAAAATGGGAAATTTTGTTTTGCTGATTCTAGCTTGTAGCAAATATTTGTAGCTGAAGGCACAATCTGTATATGGCATATCTTTTAGTGACTTTCTGGTGCTTTTTGCTGTCAGAAAAAATTCTGGAAAACCGTTGGAACTTTTCATGTTCAGCTCATGACATTGTTTTTTTATATTAGAGTACAACATCTACAGGTTAAATGAATTCTTTTTTGTACATGTCGCCACTGGGACTAAGGCATTCATTTTATTTGGAGGAAACAACTCATTGGTGACTTCAAACTCTTTGATTAAAACACAACACAAAATTATTTGTTTTGACTTTGATCATAGTTTAAAAATTGATTGATGTTTCCTTTGATCGTATAGGAAGATTGCAGATGTAAAGTACCCTTGAAACATTTTATTTTGTATGATTTCATTGTAACATTTCAGTATAAGTTTCCAATCTTTTACTTATAGAATTTTGCAAAAAGGTAATATATTAACATATAGTATATACTGTATATGGATTAATAGGATTTTGTAAGCTGCTTTGCAGGATAGATCCACAGAAATAAAGTGTGATTGCCTTGATATCTTATGTGATGTCCTGCATCATTTTAGAAATCTTATGGAAAAAATTCATCAGATATTTTGAATTCTTTGCTGTCACATCTAAATTCCTTCCAAGCAATCATTAGAAAGAAAGTCTGTAACTTGCCTGGTAAAGATTTTTTTTTCTATCTTGTGCATTTATCAATATGCATGTTAAATTCTACTTCGCATATGTAGAATGTATACAAAATTATAAGCAATTTACATTATGAGTGCCTCTATATAGAGTGAAGTTGATGGTTAATTGCATAGATGTACTACTAGCAGAGTATTCTCTGAGTTGTAAAAACTGGTCTAGTTTTCTGGTAGGCTATGGAGGAAGGGGTAGATTTGGTTTCACATTAGATGATATTGAGTTGAATGAGTAGTCATTGCTAGTGCTAGGAGAAGCTAGAAGCAGAGCTACATCCTGGATGGAGGACGAGCCACAGATTGAGTCGGACATGCCAAGTGAGGAGGTAGAGTCATGTCCAGTGCAGACTTCTAGGATTAGAGCTGGGAAGAGGAAGATGTAATTGTAATGATGTATTTACTTTTAGTTTTACATAAATTATCTATTATTTTACTTCCAGCCAGCAACATTCCTCACGAGAATACGATTTTGTAGCCACTTTGTGTTTAAATATATCTAGACTAAGCTTGTTTATTTTGTGTTCTCATTTATTACTTTTACTTTTACATAAATTATTTATTATTTTACTTCCAGCCAGCAACATTCCTCACGAGAATGCGATTTTGTACCCACTTTATGTTTAAATATATCTAGACTAAGCTTGTTTATTTTGTGTTCTCATTTATTGACTCATTGAATGCATCTTCTCATTGAATTTTGCAAAAAAAAAATAATTCTAATTAAATTCAAGCATTTTTTAAAGTTCCCAAATTTTTGCTGAAAACTGACCGAGTTTTTCCCGAATTTTTTTCAGGCCTTGGCAAGTTTTTGGCTTTGGTGAGTTTTCCAACTATGATTAATTGATTTGTTGGGGAAGTCAAAATTATTTCAATTCTTTTGAGAATGCTGGATGCATGTTCTCAGTGACTCCTTTAGTGGAGGAAGTTGACAACTAAATATATTTATATCAGATGATGTATTGGTTAAGGCAATAGTCCATGTAATTCAATTACTGTAGAGGAAAAGTACACAACCAGACATGGTTTGCACAAACATACAAATGATTTGGGCATTCGGGTAATAATTTGACATGCGCTATTGTAGTTGAAACATAAACGTAGCTTGAATAGGGGTCAATTATGAATTCAGGAGTTCTTGCATGCTATAATATTTAGCAAAATTATGAATCTAGGTTGGAATTTAATATAGTATAACAAGACATGATAATTGGTAGACTGCTTTTGTGAGGGATTGAGTGTCCTATTGCGTTGTTTTTAGAGTGGGATTACACATCCTCTCTTAGAAATTCATAATAGTTTTTTCAATTAAAAAATATAAAGAATTATTGTAGCTTGTGTCTGAGACTATTCAAAGAAAAGAATCCAACAATGCTAGAAGAAAGAGAAAATCAGTTGAAGCTTTTGGTTATTAACTTCCCTATTTAAAACTATCCAATGTGTTGTGGTGTAATCAATGACTAACCCCCCTCCACCCCCCATTTGGGTGGGGGACTTGGTGTCCCTAAGTCCCCAATCACTGCCTTCATGCCACCATCTCGCCACTGTGGTTTCTGCAAGAAAAAGTTGCAGCTACAACACTTGTGATAGAAAGGGGGTTTACTGGCTATCGTAAAGGTCATTGTTACACACACTACATATGCATATTTATGAATGTATGTACATTATTTTGTACTTGTTACTTATTGTAACCATCTTTATGATATTTTTGATATTCATGTTTCAATTTTTCTATGTTCAAGTATTTGGTAAATTATAATTTATTAGTTTTTATATTATTATACATCATTTCATAACTAGCATTTCAATTAATATATGTATAGTATATTACAACACCTCGACCATTTCCCACCTTGCCATTGTCCCTCGTCGTTCCCACGTTGTCCCCAAATTGAAGCCTTTATTTTCCTCGTCTCATAAACCCATCCTGACGTCCTCTAGTGCCCATGTTACACTAGGTGTAATAATAATATGAGCAATATGAAGAGCATGATTGGAAGTTCAAACCATGTTTCTATAATCCACAACTTTTTGTGGACATGTTGGATGGTTGTGGTGTATTGGTAATGGGGGCACTTTTATTCAAACACCCATCATTATAATCCTTAACTCTAGTGGACATGTGGTATGGTTGTGGTAGAATAGAGAATAAGGTAAATGCATGAAATAAGCTTTATCTAAATAGATAAAAGAGTCTCTTATATGTAGAAATAGTGAGCAAGTAAAATACTAGCAAGGGGGAAATAGGGCCTTTTAGAAGCATTCAGTTAGTAAGGAAGAAAACCTAAGAGTATTACAAGATAAGAAAAAAAACAATATTAGATTTAAGGGATGAAACGTAAAATAGATGAGAGCTTAGAGAGCATTGCAAAAAATTAATAGATGAGATCTAGAGCATTGCAAAAAATGGATCTTATAGATAGATTTATTTCTCTTTGGCCCTTCCTCAACTTGAATAAATGGATTTTATAGACTTGGAAACCTTTAGTAACAGCTTTGATAGTAATCCACCCCTACACACAAGGATATTTATGGTGTTAAGTAATTTACTTGAAGACATGATAGTGTTTTTAGAAAAGAATCCCTTACTTTAGTACCAAAACACCATGTTTGAAACATTAGTTTCTAGGTTTCAACTTATTTTAAGAGAAATTTAGGATTACTACTATTTGGGTAAGAATTCCTGATCTCTCTCTTCATTTTTGTTATCTTTTAATCTAAAAATACAAGATATTTATTAGGAAAGTTTATTTCCACATATCTAAAATGTAAAAACACATACAAATGAATGCAACAATGGTTCCTATTAAAATGAATTTATCCATTGGATTTTAAAAAGCAATCGAGTCTAAACTTAGAAAGGAAGTATGGAAGCAACCAATTTATTATAAAAGGCATTTATTCTATTATTAGAACCTTTATGAGTAATACACAAGGCTAATAATGAAACATAAAGATGCTTAGGTCATTCTACATGGTAGAAGGAGGAAATGTCCAAACTGATTGGAAGTTCTTTTGACTGAGCTTTAAACAACCTAGAGGAGGAACACATTAAAAAGATGAAAGATTTATAACCATTGAGGAGTGGTTATCTAGTTATCTAGACCTTGGGGTTAAGAAATAAAATAAGGAACAAAGTGGGTGGGATGAGAAAGCCATATATTAACAAAGTAAATATACCTCTAGTTGAAGAGACAAAGAAGATTGATAGTTTTAAATTAAATAGAGAGCCAATCTCGAATCTTGTAACTAGAATATTTTATAATATGGAAGAATGTTCAAAGCAATCAGAAATATCAAAGAAAGACCCATTTTCCATAGATCTTGTAACCCTAGAATTTGAAATATATAATGAGATTTATGCAAATGAAAAATTGATTACGAAGACTCCCCTAACTCACCCAAAACACTTTCTCTTTTACACCATGTGAGGATTACTCCACCCAAGATTCATGCATAGTATAAAATATATAATTTCATAGAAATTGCAAGAATAGAAATATCTAATTTTCTATTACTTCATCATAAAGAAGCACACATGTTCATAAATTATAATGCTTAGCCTCATGGGCTTTACCAATCTTGCAAGCAAAACTACAACTCAACTCTCAAATGAAAGAGAATTATTCTCAACTTTAAATTATCGCTCCATTTTGAATTATCCACACCACTCTAGATGATATACTCAACCTTGGATCAACTCCCAATGATTCACTCAACTCTGGATCAAATCTCAATGATCCATTCAACTTTGGATGATTAAACAATTAGCCCAAGTCTCCTTTTTCTAGCATTCTTGTGCCTCTAGTAAATCCCACTCTCCCTCTTGATGAACAACACATGGAATTCAACAAATACAACACCTAGCTAATGGATGACTTTTCAACTTCTCTAGGCGGGTTCCTAAGGGGCGTCTTTTCACTTTTCTAAAGTGGGTGATTAAAAAGGTGTCTTTTCCCATTTTTATGTAACCATTCAATAAATATGAGTGCACAACTCTTCTACTTCCATGTTCCCACATCAACAAGGGTATTTCTATGATTTTGACATTATAACTAATAGAAAAAGGTGTCCCTTATTGAGAATTACAATGGTCTTAGGCCACAAATATTAAATAATTTTCACCTTGATGTCCCCTTGGGTGCGTTCCGACATACATGGAGACCTATATATGAGTATGTGTAGGATCATGAGGGGCCAAAAAGTCATGATATGAACAAAAAACTATTTTCCATATATTGTCATGTTTGTTTAATATTTAATATGAGTATGCACTCATGTTTGTTTAATATTTCCAAGTATATATTTTAATATATTCATATAAGTATTATTTCAAGCTTAGAGTATATGTTGTTCATGTAATGTTTTCATATATATTTTTTTAAAATGTCAATCTCTAAGTTGACAGAAGGAGGCCACAATGAATGCATCCCTAGGATTGACATACATGCCAAAGATCATATTTCTTGATCTAACTAACCACTTAGTTCTCTCTACAACCTAACCCTAGTCTGGTTAGTGTTTGTACTCCTTGTTTGATCTAAGTTATACCTGATCTATAAAGACAAGTTTGTAATATATTTTGAGGGTTCTCTTTTGTTCTCTTATAGTGACTTATGTCCTACAATTGTAATTTTCCTTGCTTTACATTAATAGAAAATCTATGTTTTACCTTTCTCACAATAAGATGTAATGGGTGAATTATTTTGCCTTAAATTCTAAGTGTATTCTTTTTGTTTCCAGTTTGTATGTTTTGACAATCTTGTTATGAATATTATATTGTGAAATTATTTTCCTTTTAGTATCTCATGAATTTTGGCATGCATATAATTAAGTCGTATTAGGGGATAGATTAGAATAGAGATTTGTGTATGTTTTGGGGTTTTTTTATTGATATTTTTTTGCAGTTATAAGCAGGGAGAAACACATTCTAAACTGGTGCATCACCCTCTTTACTTTTCTGCATTCTTTCTCCCCTTTTCCTTTGTAATTTGTTAGATTAGGTTAGATGTAGGCTCTTCAAGCATTGGGTTGGTTCAAAAATGTACCTTGATTGGAAAGGAAGTCAACCTTCTTCGGAGACTCAAACTCACTTGTTAAGGTCCTACAGTTCCAGAGGTTGTTTCCATGTTTCACAAGGTGGCTTGGGGGTCAAACGCCAAGTGAGGGTGCAAAATTTTGTGGCAATAGTACCTTTTGATATGTCCATGTCTAATTTGTTTCGAATCCTTAGGAACCCAATGGGGAACTATATTGGATTGTATCATTAAAAAATTGTCTTATTGTGTGCTAATTTTGATCTCAATATAGAACAATATAAGTTAAGCGCCTCAAGACATTATTGATTTTAGATTCATAATTTTGAATGAACAAAAAACTATCATCATAAAAATGTAAATTTAGAACAACTACATTGTTCAGAATAGAAATACCTTTAATCAAATTCATCTGATTATACTTTTGCAGCAATATATATCGCAAAGCATCAATAACTAATCATATAGAAAAGGTGATAAAGGGTATCCTTGCCTGATAGAACATTGTGAAAAAATGATTCAGTCAATGAGTTATTGATCACCAAATGAGCATTGACATCTTTAAATAACACTTGAACATGTCTGCACAATTTTGGTCCAAAACCCATATGTTGCAACATTTTTATAATAAAACTCCATCTCATTCTATCATATGCCTTGTCAAAGTATAATTTGATGAGTAATGCAATATGCCCTGTTTGGTGTGCCCATTCATTGGTTTACCAAGCCAACATGAGGTTATTCGAAATAAATCTTCCACCACAAAACCCAGTTTGTTTAGGCTTCTCTATCGCCTTAGCCAAATTTTTAATCATTGTAGCTAAGGCTTTAGCAATTATTTTGTATAAAGTATTCTAGAGGGTAAATGGACACCATCTAGAAACAAAATCTGCATTTTTTTTCCTTTAGGCAAAAATTTAATTAGGCCTTTACTAATATCAACCCCTAGATAACATGTTCAAAAGATTCAAAGTAAACCATGTAAAAGTCTTCCTTGATGCAAAGCCACATTTTTTGGTAAAATTCAATAGGAAACTTGTTAGATCCCATGTTTTTTTTAAAGGCCATAGAAAATACAGCTTGTTCTAACTGTTTTATAGACAACTCCTTATCAATAAACCTATTGTAGTCCTAATTTACCTTTCTTGGTATGAAGTATTTAAGCTTATCTTCTAAGATATTTTGAGCATCCTACCAATGGTAGTCCTCTTTAAAAAGTGTTTCATAGAAATTTTGGAACATGGATTTAATATCCTTAGGATTTGTATGTCTATGGTCATCCTCATCTTTGTTTGTTTCAAATATTTCCTTCTTATACTTATAATTTAGAAAGCTAAAGAAATATTTTGAGCCTTTATCACCCTCCTTATTCCAATGAAGTCTAGATTTGATTTGGCCCATTGACTCCTTTAAATATCAAGTTTACGAAGTTGGGTTTCTAAAGAGACTATGGAAGATTGAATTGCAATATTATAAGGATATGATGTAACTAATTTTATATTACGTTCCAATTTTCTTTAATATATTTCTCTTTCCTCTTCCTTTGACCAATCAATCTTTTACAAAAGGATCGTAAAAAATCTGCCCATTTACATACATCATCATGCCACCATTCCCTATAAGATTCTCCTTCTTTTGGATTAGGAATTGAATTCCAAATGCCTATCAAGGTTGTTGTACATAATGTTATTTTAAGGTGCTAAGTATTCATTTTGAGAAGAAGATAACAATAAAATTTCTTAGCATCATCCCTTGAAATGACACAAGTGATAGGGAAGTGATCTAACAATGTAGTAGAATAATCAACATTCACACATAACCCACTAGAATTCTATAATAAATGAATATTGGGAGAGATATAAAACCTATCTAATCTACTAAGTCTTCTATCACTTCCAATCTGCATGAATTGGTCCATGTAAACCAGTTATGATGATAGATAGAAAATTTATTGTGAATAGGGTCAATCACACCCACATTTTCATATATGTTTTATATAGATTATTCTTGTTGGCATACAATAACTATATCGCTTTAATGTGAGGCATTGCAAAAATAGGTGCATGGACTTAAAGTAATAACACATAGATAAAGACATGTCATTTTGGCATTGATGAAGCTATGACAATGCTAAATGATGTTAATGTAGCTAAGATAATGCTAAGTATCCAAGAATTATGACCTAATGCAATAGTTGTAATGACCTAGTGCAAGACTTAAGATCTCACCATTTGTTAATATAAGAATTGATGCGACCGACGCAAAAAGCTAAACAATGCAAATAGGTCAACACCTTGTGAGAAACATATGTAATAAGGTTATCTTAATAATCCATAGTTCTCTCAATATTGATTGGTGCGAATAACCTAGGGCTTCCATCTTCTTATGCTTCTCCTAGATGGCATAGTGAAAGCTCTAGCAAGATAAATGAATAATAATTAGTGAGAAGTGGGCCAACTTATGTCCAAGCTAAAATTAGTATTCAAAGAAGGCAAATCAAATCCACATTTATACAATTGACCTGAATTAAATCTATACCGACATATTTGAATCCAAAAAAGGAATGTATGATTTGATGTCAAGAACTATTCAAACTATTATTAATTTATATTTCGACATTCAATCTAAATACAAAATTGATAAAAATAAAAAACAAGGGCTGCGTGCAGCTGGAGTCCCTGCCTAAGGTGGGACTGCAGGAGTTTGTGTGTGCAGTCAACATTTTCAGTTTAAAATATGTGATTGGTTAAATAATTGTTATGTAATTTTCTTGGTAGTTTATTCTAATTTTGAATCAGTTGTAGTAGTTGAGACAATATTTAAATAAGTGTGTGTGGGTTTCCTATAAACGAAAAGAAGCTAAGGTTCTATCTTAGCAAAAATTGGAATTAATATATTTCGTTAAAAGGACTGAGCTGATTTATTAAGAAGGTAAATTTTAGTGTGTGAGATTAAATGTGAATGCCATTTTAAAATATGAAAATCAATTTGATATAAATTTCTAAAAATCTCATCATTGATATACTGAAATTTGAAATTGAAGTAGCAAAAGTGATAGTTGTTCTAAATGAAATTGTAGCTTCAATATATATTTACTATTACTTTCGTTATCATGAGCAGGTATTACTGAGAAGTTCAATTACGTATCACATGTTTTGTCAAGCAAAAATCTGCACTGTCATTAGTTTTCACGTTTTCAATGCCAAAATGCTGGTAAAGCTGTCCTGCGAAAATCTGCACTGTTGAACATTGTAGATATCATCAGTCTTCATGTTGTAAATGCCAAAAATGCTGGTAAAGTTGTGCTTTGAGAATTTCTGCAATAGAAGGGAGAACATATTAGTTTTAACTTTTCCATAAAGTGCAAGAATTTCTGAATTTAGGCAGAAGATTATGAAGAGTATCAAATTCATATTTAAATCTAGACATAACAGTTAATGGTATTACTATGACCCTGTGCATAGAAATTAGTGCATTACATATGCAAAATAAACAGAAAACAATTCATGGTTTGAATTAATGCTATGGATTTTCTATGTGACCATGAACAATTGTTCATTAAAATAAAAGAAGTAAGAAGCATTGCAGTAGATAGCGAAAAGATAAAGACAAAACATGTTTGTTTGAACATTATAGAGAATAGAACAAAGAAGTCTTGTCTGTGTTAGATAATCCAAATTCATAATTATAGAATTAATAAACAGAACATGTCATTAGATCAAAAGCTCGTGACACTATCCAAGCATGTTTCCTATTTGGATGATTAGCTTTTATATGGGTGTTTTGTGTCTGGACAAGTATTCTAATTCTAATTTTATTTATTTGTAAGAACTCACCTAACATAAGGATTTTATCTGCTAAATGCTAATGTTGATTTGAACTAATAAGATTATAGGAGCTGAGACATGCGATACTTGTAATTTCCTTCTATACAGAATGATATGCAGGACAATATGCTTACTTGTTGACATTATTCTGTCTACAAGAATCTAAAACAAATATATGTTTGGAACTGGTAGGATTTTCAGAGTCGAGGTAAAGAAAATGTGTAGAGCTGTTTAAGCCCAAAATAGCTTATAAAGTCTTTAAACTATTTTAGCAAGTATTTATAAGTTTCTTTTCATAGTTAAATTTAGTTTCCAATACATTCTAGAATTTTTTTTTACTTTTTTTCAATGACTTGTGAATTCATGATTAAACATCTCAAACAATGTATGTACTTAGAACCGACAAGGTCACAAGAGATGATAAAAGAATGACCTTGCGCATCCTTCAAACTAAAATGGTGCATAGTATCTATCAATACATGTTTTGTTTGAAGTTCTTTATTTTTTCAGAGATCTATTGAATTGTTTTGAGAGATTATGTAATCTTCCGACTCCAACTGGCCAAGACCGTGAATAATGAAAACAACGATCTATTTTCGGTTGGCCTCAGAGAGAAGTCTGTAGAAATCATTAGTAACTTATTTTCAGCCAAGATGAAAAAGTAGTCCACCTATAAAAAATGATCTGATAGATTTAGAAGATTTTTTTCTTTGGTTTCTAGATTTAAAATACATTTCACTGGTTTTATTTGAGTGTCTTGAATGCAATGTTATGACTCAAAAAGGCAATGTGTTCAGAAATGGTAAGATCGTGAGAAATGTTGCTGCATTTTTTGAACTTATTAGGTATCTACTGAATTTTTGAAACACTAGCTAAGTGGAAAATGTTGGCCAATGCAATTTTCCTCCAATGCATTCTTGTCTTAATAATATTGACTACGAACCTGCATTAGACAGTCTTATGTTTTCAGACTTAAGACAATATATAAATATATAAACTGCAGATCACTTTTTATCTGTTTCCCTTTCCTTCATCAAATCAATTTCCCCCTCAGCTTATGTTTTCCACCAACTATTGTCTGCTTCAGGACAGACTACTTAAACCATAACTTCCAACCCGAGCTCTTATTTCCATCCTTATGATTTCCTTATGAGAATGGGTTCACATTTGGGTCCTGAACCTTACTAGCTCGTAGTAAAAGAAATGTGAAATCTATAGTACCCATCCTTGTTTTCATTAGCGGTTTTTAACCTATCTTTGTTTCTACATTTGTCTTCATTTCTGCACATTCAATTTTTCAACTAAACGATTTTTAACGTATCCTTGTTTCCAGCAAACGGCTTTACATTTTGCAACCAAAAATTGTAAGATTACATTGACTGTAATCTACAATTTGTAGACAATGCATACAAGCCATTGCCAAAAGTGATAGATGCTACCAAGATACAGAGAACCAAAGGCTAGAAATATTAGCAAAATAGACCTACCATGTTCCTAATATTCCTAACCAATGGTTAATTGGATTATTGGTGTTACTGACGAAAGTAATAAGCAGTGCTTACCTTGAATATGTGCGTGGTTAATATCCTGAGCTGGCATCAAAATTCGTTTGCCCATTTCATTCTGCAAACTGTAATATTTTCTGCAAATATCTAAACCGTATTTTCTGTGTGTTTCAAACTTGGTTTCATTTTCAAAGATTTTTGCTTCTTTGCAATGAACAATGTCAATGCTTCATCTAGTAGACATGATAGTATAATTCATCAGGGCTTTTATCTGCAGTATATGCAAATGCAAAATACTTCATTTCAATCTAATCGAGGTATCTCATTATAAGACTAAGGTCTATTGCTGGAATGTAGCATTGAGGATAAATTTGTGGGCATACCACACAACTTAAGGGATTGGAGGTATGCAATGCCTAATAGGACTAGGAAGATTGGAAATGATTGAAAGTGAGTTTTACCTATTTCCTTTTATCTGTGTTTTTTCCAAATTTATTTTGAACTCGGTTGTTATGGAATTTCAGAAGTTAAAGATTTTAATAGAAAAAACTTACAAATTCTATCTGCATATGGAGCTTGACTTTTCCATCTTCTTCACCAATCATCTTGATGGGGAGATGGTCCATGAAAATATCGATTTCAAGAAATTTGTAGTTTTTTTTTGTTACAGAATTTCTTGGTGAGCTATTGAGGCTTCCCTGGCTCTAGTAGTGTTAGATGTTAAAAGGGGAGGTGAGTTGTTTAGTAGAGTATATGTGTTCAAAAGAACACCTTTAGAGTAGCAAGGTAGCATGTAATTGTAACCTAGTTTTGTCAAGCAGCAGTCTAAATCATTGAAGTATTTTTTAATAATCACAACGCAGAATGCTTACAGATAGTTTCCAAACCAAAAATCGTATATCTCGTGACTTTAAATTATGAAAAAGGAAAATCCTAATTTTAATACTGAAAGTTATGCCAGTGAAATGAAATTTGTTTAGCAACAAAGCTACAGCTAATGTGTTTAGCTTAATATTAAATGAGAGATTTTGTTGGTGCAGTAAATAAGTTAAAACCAAAAGAGTGACTTGGCTTACCTTGGGAAGCATATGCCTGGTCTTTTCATGTATCCTACAAATAGCAGAGAACAATGCTGGAATGAGTGAGAAAGACAGATACAAATGCTGAAACACAACTTTGTAAAGTGGTGAGAGGACAAAGCAATGTGTTTGTAACTTTGTTTAACTTACGTTGTTTTTCTGTTCTACAATGCTGAGTATGATATCATTCATTGCAATGGTAAATGTGCCATGAATTTCAAATTTGCGTAAGAGGTAGAGTACTGGTGACATGTCTGTTTTGTAGGTTTCGAATGGCACTGCTGCAAGTTGTGGAAGATGCTACTCCAAGAGTGTGGAAGGCATGTTGCAATTTACAATGCCGTCCTCATTTTCTACAATGCATTGTAGAAAATGATGGTATTCGAATGTTGTATTTGTGGCACATGCTAGGCATTTGGCTTTATTGCTTGTTGACAACTGTGTTGCTGAAACCGCCTGATGGCATGCAGTGCATACTGGTTGGTATGGTGGCAGGTATGCATTTCTTGGCCTTAATATTCCAGAGATCTGTAGTTTGTATGAAGTGTTTGGCATGGATTGTCAAATGTTAGCAACTTGCTTACAGTTTAAATATGCTTGTGTTTGAAAGGTTTGAGGATTTTGTTACTTACTTGTATATTAGAGGAGACTAAGTTCTACAAAGTGGCTTTCATGGAGTCATCATTGAGTTGGTCTATGAATGTTGATGGGGTTGATTTTATGATATTTGTACCAATTGGGCCGCTCCGTATAACATTCTTTGCCAAAAGCAGCGGTGTTGTTGATGATGCTAGAATCTGTTGCAATGTTGTGAATGCTTGAGAGTGGTAATCTGAAACTATTACCTGCAGGGAAAACCAAGTAGTTAGTAGAATTAGAGGGAGCACTATATTATATGAGTAGTGCAAAATGAAGTTTGATATGTAGTAGCAAGAACTTACCAAAGCTGTGTCATATATAGTTTCACCATCCCTGACATGGAGGTGGAATTCAGTTGCTGATTGGCTGTGTCCTGTTACAAGAATTGCTAGTGTTCCAAATGGGTAGGTGTTTGTCGAATTAACTAGCTGTGAAATTGTAACATCTGGTGTGAGTTTTCGTTGCTTGCAAACTTTTTCAATGGTTTGAATACATGTCTTTGTAGTTAACTGGAGACAGTAATCAGCGTCACCTCTTTCAAATGGGCTTTTCTTCTTGATTATAAATTCTGTTAAGCGTACACTAGCACCAGGTGAAAGCTTGGGTAGGTGTGTGTCAATAAGTTTGTTTGTAACATTAGCTGTGATAGTCATCTGTCCCTGACTATCTACAAGATCTACATGTACAATTTGTGTTTTGCTTGGGCTTGAAGGGTTTTTTGCGAGGGCAGGTCCATATGTGACGAGAACATCACCTTCAAAGGCTAGGGCAGATTGTGTTGTACATATTTCGATTATGCTGGATGAATGATGTTGTTGCAGTTTTAATCTGTAGTTAGAAAAGATGAGACATTTCAGAGAAAGCCATGGTGGGTTAAACATATCATATTATTAAAAGAATATATTTTTAATTTTTAAAAATATAATTATTGTATAGTAAATGTAATTGGTAAAATTAGTTATCTTTATTTTTAACAATTAGATTCCTTTAGAAAAGCTAAATAACTTTTTTCCCTTCATCAAAATAAAGTTTAAACGCATAGTGTATTAAATAATAAATATAAATAAACATAATATTATATATTTACTTTGTGTTAATTTAGTTATAATAGTTGTATATTTGTATTTAACAAATTTTAATTGTGTTCATTATATATAAACTAAATATATAATTAAATAATAAATATAATACATTATAGAATGTTTTGAAATATGTAAGCTTTTTTACTCAATGTTTCAAATCAGTTCAATTAAACTATGTAAGTGTTTTTTTCTCAACTTTTCAAATCACTTATAGTGATTCATATCAAAAATTAATATTTATAACTAATTAAGAATAACATTTTTAACTAATTAAAAATAAAACTTTTTAAAAGAGATTACTATAAAATAAAGTAATAAAGTAAATTAAAAAATCGACATCAGTAATTAGAAAACATAATAAAATCCTAACCTTTTTTGTTCTTGTTGTTCGTTTTCAGTGTCAGGTGGGGATGTGTTTTGGCACCTGCAAAATATGTAACATAAGTTAGGATTATTGTTGGACACAAATGGAAAAGAAATAGTGTACTTTGGAAGTCAAGCTGTTGTAGAAAGGTAATGTGGGCTAAAATTAAAATTGTGAGTACTGTGTCTCAATCTTGGGGCATTTCTTGTTGATTATGCTACGTTGTGGTGGAGAAGGGTTTTGTGCTGATGTGGAGCTTGCTCGTTGTTGTTGCTTTGTGCCAGAACTTTCCTCAACATGTGCCTTTGTGCTTTGATCAAGAGGTGTGTGTTCCCTGTCAGGGATTTCATGATAGAATTAAGTATTTGACTATTATTTTAGGAAGTCACAAACGTATGTAACATAGCATAGAAATGAGTATGATTTTAGTATAATTGTGCAATGATAATACCTTTGTGTCTGTAAGATTTTGCATTTTGATGGCTCCATCGTGGCTGCTAGTACTATGGTTTTCTGCAATGGGAAAAGATGCAACAACTAAATCATAAGTACTGGCATTTTTAAAACTTGGCAGTGCATTAGTTTGCTATGATTCTAAGAATCAAGTACATGTTATCTTTCAAATGTGTCATTCATGCATTCAACAATTTTGTGCCATTCTCGTAAATGTGTATTGCTATAGAATAGAATGGAAACAAAAAGGAATGGCAAAGTGAAGATTACAAGCAACTTGGAAATATCATATATAAATTATAGCTTTGTATAACGAGATATGAGTATTTGTATAAAAATATACTATATCCTTGGTGATGTTCAAAAACATAAACAATGGAATGTAATGGTTGTGTTCCGTTGTGTAGTCTAATTTCTGACACGTATGCTAGAGATGGAGTTGCAGGGATACTGCAAAGTGGTCTGACCAGTATGTATCTAGTATAGAAAATTTTGCAAGAGTGGGGTCAATATTATGTAGCCAAATCTGGTCCAACAAAGTGCCAGCTTGTGTTGTTGGCTTGTCAACGATCAAACTCAGGTTGTGGTATTGCATGAATTCTGTAAGTGCTACTTGTGATTTTGTGGAGCATAGCATGTCAATGTTGAAGTCTCCAACAACAATTAGTTTGTAGTTGGGTGGCAATGTGCTTGTGATGTTTTGTATGAGGTCCATTAGCTCTTTGATAGGTGTACTTGGCGTTATGTATAGGTTAGTGATTCGTAGAGTACTGCCACTGCCCAGGTGTAAGAGGTCTATGGTTATTGATTCGAGATGTTTTGTTGCAAAAGTTTGACTTTGTATCAATGTAGTTGTGTGTGCACAACATGTTAGCAAGCCATGAATAGACAAGGAAGAATAGTAGTTGAATTTTTCCTTCAACAAGTCGAGATTATGTGTAGATTTGTGTCTTGTTTCTTGGAGGCAAAGTACGGTTGCTTGGAGCAAATCATGGTCATGCGTTATGTCTTGTCCATGCAATGCAAAACTTCGCGTATTCAAAGAACATATAATGAAATGATTTGGGTTTGTTGAAGGAAGGCTGTATTGAATCCTCCATTGTGCCAAAGTTTGGAGGCGTTGCATTTCTTTGTCGACCTTTTTGCATACTTTAAAGTTTGCGTGTTGCAATTTGTGTATTAGGTATAGCGAGTCAATATTTCGTACACGTGACAAAGCAGTTTAAGAAAGGCCATGCTGGTAGACTTTGCAAGGATAAAATGCAAGAGCATTCATTGTGAGGCCTTGCGCTCTATGGATAGTTCGTGCACATGCTAGTTGTAAAGGGAATTGTGATCGTGTTACTATTTGCAAACTTATTTTTATTTTTTTAGCTATTCTCATTATTGGTGTCCAAGAAGGTGGAATAGAATTTGTGTATAGTCTTTGCATTTTTTGGCGTCGTGATTGTCCAATTGTAGGGTCATTGAATTGGATCCAGGCAATGTCTTGTTCATCGGTTGTGTACATTTGGAAAATGCCATCAGCACCATTAACTAGGCCATCTTGGGTGTCGAGGTTTCCAACGATCAATTCAACCAAAGCTCCTGGTTTTACATAAATTGTGTTGGGTAGGGTTGATCTTTCAGGTTGGAAATGGATATTGTCAATAGGAGTGTCTTTTTTATCAATGGCCTCAAATACGTAAAGCTTAGTAGGCAAGTACTGAAGCATTCTCTTATTGTGTTCTTCAACAGCTGAATTTCTTTGAAATAAGTATGGGAATGTTGGGTCATTGGGAGCGGCCTTGTAGCATGTTCTATTCAAGTATGAGATGTCTTGGTCAGTTTGCTGACAAGTTCTTGTGCGGTTCAAAATGGAGATGAAATGTGCATTTGTTTGCCTGATTGTAGTGTGTAGTTCGAAGCATAGGACATTATCAGCCCAAAATGTGTATGGTATTTTGTCATTATTAATTGTAGGCTGTTCAAATATCCATGAATCACAGACAGGTTGTGCTTGGTATAAGTCACCACAAAATATGATATCAATATTGGCAAAGGGTTTTGTTGGCATATGTTTTATTTGACGTAGCCTTCTATCAATATTATACAACATCCTAGAGCCAATTAGCGATGCTTCGTCAATAAGCAAGATTTGCAATTGTTCTAGCTTTTTGCTTAGGCTATCTAGTGTGTTAGAGTCCAAAGGAAGCATTTTGGAAGAGTTGCATGGTAGATGGAAAATGGAATGTGCAGTCACACCACCTGCATTGAATGCAGCTTTGCCTGTAGAAGCGACAATAATGCCCTTTGTTTTGAACGGGTCACTATCTAATTGCTTATCGTACATTCGAATCATTGCTTCGAAGAGGATTTTAGCTGTGAAGGTTTTGCCTGTGCCAGCTCCACCTGTTAAGAACAAGTATAATGGTTTTCTAGGGGCAAGTCGCTTTGTCATTAATACATCTTTGAGTATTGATTGTTGTTCTTTATTTAGTTGTCTTCGTAAACTGAAATATTTATCATTTGCAAGTAAGAATGGATGGGCGACTTCTTGAAATAGCGAGGGACAAGTATCGTAAACAAATTTTGCTTTTGTTACATGTTTTACATCAGTTATGATATCATATTTCTCTATTTCGTTTACTTCTTTGGCTGGGTCGAGGTCTATTACTGGGTCATTGTCATTTGTAGCTTGTACTGCAACTTGTTCGATGTCACCCCATTTATTGTGAACTTGTGCAGTGAACATTTTTTCAGTTTTTGAAATTTGGGCTTTGTTTGCATCTAATGCTGCACTCCATGTTTTATGTCCAAGCAATAATGTTTGTTCACTTGTTCGGAAAGGTACATATAGCATAAGTTTTTCTCTACAATAATTCTCATGATCAATATGTTGGTTGTATTTTACATAGCGTATGATCAAGGGTTTTGCTCTTTTTTGCACTCGTGTTTGGTTGCTAGAGTGAAATGCAGTATATTCAGCTAATGATAAGCTTTCAAAAGTGTTTGGACGGTGTATGTATTTTTCTATTACAGAGGCGTACATGATGTTT
The DNA here is from genome assembly GCA_027943335.1 of Chamaecyparis obtusa. Classification (NCBI taxonomy): domain Eukaryota; kingdom Viridiplantae; phylum Streptophyta; class Pinopsida; order Cupressales; family Cupressaceae; genus Chamaecyparis; species Chamaecyparis obtusa. Next base: position 2,124,746 of record BSBK01000548.1, read on the forward strand.
TTAGAGTCGTCATCCTCTTTTGCCAATAGTTTAGGGCTTTTCAACATTAAGATTCTATTTTCTGCTGGTGCAGTGTTAATGAAAATAGTTTTCCTTGAGCTTTTACGAAGTGGCATAGAAAGAACAATATGGACAGCTTGGCGGCTGGACATTTGTTGATAGTTTAGCAAAGCATTTCCTAGTTTTCGCACGAATTGGATCTTCTCATTGTAAGCATAAGTACATTGTTCCCGTAGTTGGCGAAATGCAAGTGACAATGTCCTATCTTGCTTAGTCATGTATGAGCTGCAGTAAGATGCAGCAGCATATGCATCTAATATAAATTATGTGTCTGTGTTTGCATACCACAAAGCTGGCATTTCTTTTGCAAATGCATTTATCCAAATATCTGCAGGATCACGTTTGAGCATTACAATTTTCCGTGACAGTGTTGCCTATAACATTGATATGTAATCTTGTTCATCTAATTCGAATTCATGCAAGAAACTATCGAATGTGACTTCTTTGGTGTAGTGTTTGTTTTCTAGTTGCTTGAGGAAATTTCTTGCCTTTTCCTTTAATATAGTGTTTGGAATTGATAAGGGCTCTAATATTGTTGTCTTTTTCATGGGAGGTAACGGAAAACTGAACCGACAGGTAGAGGTTTTGTACTTTTTGCAAGTTTTTGTATGATGATGAGTTTGCATTTTCACAAGATTGTTATCAAGCAATGTCGAGTCAGTTGAAATGTAATTGTCGACAAAATGCTCTATTTCATAGTCTGTACAATGGCTGTAGATAGGTGCATTTTCTATCCATAGCATGAAATGTACATGTTCATTTCCTCGGTTTTGAAACTCTATCACGAAGAAGTAGTCAGTTACTTTGCCAAATAATGTTGGGTTTTTTAGCATCAACTTTCAAAATGCAGTGACCCTATGGTTAAAATAGCGACTACAAATCACTGGGTTTTTCCTGATTTGGAAATCTAAGTCCTTATCTTCAATAGTTTCATTGTCTTTGCCGTTTTCCATACTAGTTGTAGACTGCAATGCTTTGCATAAGGGCTGCCAAAAATGCTCAGCACTTGTCAATGTCACGAAAAAGGTTGGAGGACCTAGTTGTCTTATCATTGCAAATATATTTTTTCGAGTGTTTTCCAAATAGTCAGGAGATGTTCGAATACTTTTTAGGGACCTGAAGCCTAATGGAGAGCGCAAGATTTTTTCAAGATTTGCAGGGTTGCGTACATCTTTTGCAAATAACTTTTTTCCTTTTAGTTCAGCTTTTCGTATGCAAACCCATGTTAGCGAAGATATTTGTTGAATAATTATTTTGATGGCTTTGAAAAAAATATTTGTTATATGTGTTGCAAAGTCATTGTCTTTATGCATGAGCTCCCATTTCGTTATTTTTTGGTAGGTAAATTTTTTGGTAAGATCATTTGGTCGTGCAAAGCCGTAGAAAAGTGTTGGAAAATTCATTTCCTCTGAGTAGACATCTTGGAATATGCCAAGAGGTTTAAACCCTTCTGATGGTGCTATTTCAATAATTGTTGTATCTAGGTCTTTGATTGCGTTAGAGTCATTAAACCAATGTACAAGTGATTCAGTTATGGGTTCTGTATCAAGGTCAGATGAAATACTATCCATCTCTGATTCCATTTCTATTTCTGTATGGTTTTGTTTTTCTTTGCTAGTAAATAAAGTTTCCCAGTCTTTGTTTATTGAGATTTGTTCTTTCATATACAAGGCTGTCTTTGATAGAACTGTTAATGTATTCATTACACAGGTAGGTCTAACATTACCTTGTGCATATGCATTATCGTATTCTAACTTGCGTTTCAATCTTACTGCTACTTTTTTAGCTTCATCTATTTGTCTAGGCAAAGCTCTTTGTACTTTGTCAAAATCCACGGGAACGTTTATTATTGTACCAGTCAAGCCATATTGTGCTCTTTTGTATCCTAATTGTCTGATCTGTGCAAAAGCAATACGTAGAGAAACAAGTCTTTCTTCTAAAGTACTTAAGGAATGGACAACATCTATATGGTTATTGCGTCTTATATTCCATGGACTTGCAAAAGCAGGGACCTCTCCAATTGTAGTAGATTTTATACATCGTCTACAAATGGATTGCCCTATTGAAATTTTTTTCAGATTAGTAGCAATGGGAAGGAAAGACAAAGAATGGACAAATGCCTCGTCACTTGTGTAAATGTCCTTATGGAAAAATAGCATGTCACACAGATTGCATAATTGTGTAGGTGTGTCGTTGATGCTTCTCAAGTATAATTTAATGGATTTTGTGACTACATTATTTTGTGTATTTGTATGTGCATTTCTGATGGTATGATCAGTACATCTTATCTTATACAATAGACATTTCCTCCTACGATGTGACCGTAACGTTGTTTCATTTGTTCTATTTGTTGTTCTAGTATTCTTTACAGTGGCCATCTCTATTTGTGCTATATCATTGTTGCGTATTGCTCTTTTTAATAGTCGTAATGATCAGCAAGTAGTCGTATTTACAGCCACTAACTTTGTAAGTTCTATGTTGGTCGGACTTGGTGTGTTGGATTTGCTTTTGTTGTTCATTTTGCATGGATTTGTCATTACTTGTAAAAACATGGGATGTTGTCTGTGCATATCATTAAGTAGTTGCTGGTTTGCTTCAAGCGGTTTGTAATGACAATGACCTGAACTATTCTTGAAACAAATTAAGTTGATGATTTTCCCTATTTTTGGAGAGTTGTTAAATATATCTACTTTGTGTGGTGGAGCTGATTGCCATACATGTATCATTACATGAAATGTGTATGAAAGCCATAACAAGCATAATTCAGAGCCCTCAAGTCCACTTTCAACATATGATATTCCAATCTTAGATATTAGCAGTTGCAATTCTAATAGAATATTGTTGTTTACCATAGTAGACTGCGTAAATGTTTTGAAACATGCCAATGCAAATTTGTTTTGTGTTTTCAATGCATTAGCCAATGATTGAGCTAGAAATAGTCTTAATGCTACTGCATCGAACCGATTATCAGCTAAGACAGCTACAGCAGCAAACATGCTTTCACCACAAGAAGTAGCAAAGGCAGGAAGCCGTCTGAGGCCAGCTTTTGCAAATGATTCAGCAATTGTGTCCCAGAGTTTAGCTACATTGCAAGGCATAATAGGTAGTTGTAGATGCATATTCCATAGTGCATTGTATGTGGTTACTCTACAGAAGATTGGCTCATAGTGGCCAGCCATTGGATTAGCATCATGGAACAGTATTGATATTGTAGAATGAGATGCGTCTTTGTTGAAGTGCAAATATGGTTTTTTTTGGGTAGAAGACCAAATGCATATGGGGATATTCAACCAGTGCGCTAACCACCGTATACAAAATATGTCACCCTAGAGTCCAGCCTCACCATGGGAATTGACTTCTGTTGCTGAAATCCTCATTCTACGTAAGTATGTCATTTTATCATGTACCCTATGCAAATCATTAAGTATTGATGGGTGCAAGTCATTTTCAAAAGAACTTAAAGCTTCGGGACAACCATTATGAAGACAGTGCAAGAAATGGTCTACAAGACCATTGCGAAGTCCATTAGGCGTGTATTGACAGTGAAGCAAAACATGAATGGTATCAAATAAGCAATCACCGACTTTAAAGTTGAATGAATCAATTCGAAAGCACTGTACTCTGTCAAGGGCTGCATCAATTGTTATTTTTTCTGGTTGATTGTGTGCCATGTATGTATCTACTATGATTGGATTTTGTGACATATTTCCTATTTTGGAGCAGCTATCTGATAACATTTTGGCTTCTTGCTTAGGCAGGCAAAGAGTCCTTGTAATATTAATGATTTAGCTGCTTGTCAGGTTAATTTTGAGTATAATATACTATGATCCAGTAAGAATCATGGCAGTTCATCAAGATTTGACAACTGAGAAGAACTTCGCTCAGACTTCACTTGTTCAACATCAGATATATGACTCTGTTCAGTCTCATTCTGGTAATGTTGGTCAAGCTTTTCTTTGCAAATTCCTCATCCTGAACCTGCCAGAAGCACATACGAAATATGAAAGGGAAGGGTCTTAAGTGTTATTGTATTCTTACTTCTACATTGATTTGTATAATGATATCTACATGGCAAGTAGAGAAAATAGAATTGCATTTAATATTGATGCAAAATGCCATTCGCTGGAGACTTATAAGAGAAGTTTTTTACAATTTTCCCTATTCTAGCATAGCATTATCAAATCAGGTTTTCCTGGAATATCAGTTTTTTGGTTCTGAGTTTTTAGTGTATTTTTATAGACAGCTTAAGCATTAATTTTGGTATTAGGAAAATCAAAAAATGGCTTAAAGAGGACTGCATTAAAACTAGGGAAGCGGCCTAGGAGAGGAACTGGACATAGATGGAATAATATGGATGAATCTTTGGGGACATATGAAATGATATTGGATGCAAACATGTTTGAATTACAAAATAAGTGCTATTAGAGCCATAGAAAGGACGTTGTTAAGTACTCAATGTGTAGAAAAATTGTGTTATAGAACTGCAGAACGTAAATCATTAGAACAGCAAGAGTCCAGCCTAATAGGAAAGAAAATCATGATTAAGGAAAAAACTTAAAAGACAAATTGAACAGTTGTAAGATAGAGCTTAAATATTAATTTAGTATATTTTAATTTAAATAAAAATCAATATATTATAATATTATAAGTTTTTATTTAAATTGTAATATTTTATAAAAATAAATAGTATATAAAAAATATAGTTTTTTAACTTTAATTTATTGATATATAATAAATATGAAATAAAAATTTCATAAGAACCTAACAATTTTTCAAAAAAAATTTGTGCAATAAGATTCAAACTAAATGGACCAATCATATGTTAAAGAAATAATTTTTAATATTACATTTATAATATGAAAATAAAGTTTACATAATAGAACATAAAACATATTAAAATATTATTGATTCATGCAAATTAGTTTTAATCACATATTAAGCTTAACAATCCATAATAGAGTACTTACTTAGCCTACTGCAATACTAATTATATATATATATATATATATATATATATATATATATATATATATATATATATATATATATATATATATATATATATATATATATAAAATAAACTATTAAGATCTCATTGCATATCAATGATTTAGCACACTCTGAAATTGATACATTATATTATGCAAGAATTCGAATTAACATTTTTCATGTCTATAATTTGATTTGCATTTTGATTTTTTACTGTTAATTAATTTTTTTAAAAAGAAGTGTATGACTTATGTATACTACTATTTTCAATATAATAATTTATTATTGGTATTATTTTTATAATACATTTAATTTAATTAATGTATTTTATGTTTTTATTTTTAGAATTAATATTTTTATTAATTTAAAAAGTAAATATAAATATAATGATAATTTTTATTTTTAATAAATAATTTAATATATTTATTTTAAAAGATTTTTTTAATTTTTTGATTCATTTAAAATATAAAATTGAATTAAAACTATATAATTCTAAGTTAGATATACAATATCTTAATTAAAATATAAAATATAAAATCTTATATTTAATATTAAATACAAAACTTCAATTTTAAAATCAAGCAAAATAATAATAATTTATTTTAAAAAACTTACAGTTTAGAATTATATCTAAAATACAGAAAATGCAATTAATTATAAAATAAAACTACAAAATATAAATAAAATATAATATAATTTAAAATCTAGAAGTAAATATAAAATATAAAAATTCATGTAAAATTAAAAATTAAAAATAAGAGATAATCTATTCTTTATTTTTATTAATTGATTTGCAATTAAAATAATAGATAAAAAGCTTTAAAATTATTTGTCTTTTATATATTTAGTAAAAAGATTCATTTTTGCATTTTATTTGTTTGGTTCTTTAAAAGATAATTAGAATTCAGTCAACTAATAGAAATAAATCAACTGAAAAAAGTCTTAGCCTATAAATAAGATGAACTATTAATAAAATAAAATATATTAACTTTAAAATATGTGACTTTATAAAATCTAACACATAATCAAATGATGTTTAAAATAACCTAAAATTAGAACTTCAAATAAATTTAATGCACACCTCATGACTATAAATTTAAATCTAATCTAAGTCAAGAAAGAGATACCAAACCACAAATTTGAAATCGAATGATAGTTGCGAATTTTTTCAATACAATCTCTTTTGATAGTAATAAAAAATAAATATTCAAAAATGTCAAATCCCACTCTTACATTTACAGTATTGACAAATACTCAAGGAAAAAAAATATAAATAAGAAAGTTGTAATCTTCTCCAGATTAGGTGATTCAAGGTTCATACCTGAGTAAAGAGGTTAGCGAAGCATGTCAAGAGATTCTGATCTGGATCCCCTGTCTTTGTGCAATTATAATACTCCAGCAATTGCTATCTAAAAGGAACATGAAAATAAAGATCCTCATCAATCATCAGCTAACAAACTGATTAATCATAACAAAGCTAAGGATTTTGTCTTGAATTGATAACACAAGAAGGATAATGACAACCATAACCAAAGAAGATATTAGAAATTGACTACAATATGACACAAAGAGTTTCACAAACTATGAGATTGGGTACTAGATACTAGATACTGGAATTGTTAGCAGTTTAGTTGCTTTTTTGTTTCAAAGAGGGAATATTCTTAGAAATCATTGTTACTCTTGCTAGCTACAGTTCATATGCTTTGAGTTCTTAAATGTAAACTATCCCAAACAAATAGAATAGCTTGGTGAACTTTCAAAGAACTGTACAGCTATACATAACAAAGAAAGAATAAGCAAAAGTTAAGCTTATATTTTATAATGGCAAATGCTTGCGATTCTCCCATGAAGAAGTATGATGCAATGTCCATGTGCATTAAATTTTATGAGATCTCAACTAGCTAGCAAACCTAAATAACATATATGACTGTAAGCAATGAGAAATAAGTCAGTGAGCTAGTCTATGGTCCCATAATAAGGGCCAAAAGCTATAATATTCTGATATTTTGAAATTGTCCGTCATCCAATAGAAAGGATATTTTCTGATCCATTGCTCTTCAATTTTTTCCCACAAACAATAAATTATTGTCAAACCTGGAAAAAAAATCTTACAAGAAGGAAAAAAAATCTTACCAGAAAATACCCACTACTAAAGGCTTTTCTATAGGTTGTGACAGGAGTTCTTAATTTAATTTCCATACAAATCGATCTAATAGTGATGTGATGTCACATTAGCTATACAAGTATGGGTGTTCTTTTTGTATGATCCTTGGTCTCACTTTTTTTGGGGCTATTTTGGACACCTTGTCAAAAGAAATATGTTGATGTGACATCATATTTGATGATGTAACTCCAAAACCTTTCATATAAGAAAGGATTTGCCAAGGTACTGTAAAAAATTGAAAATTAATTGAAATTTCTATGTAAAATTTAGAGAATTTCTATATATTTTTTGAAATTTATTTATTTTTTTAAAAAAGAAATTATTGAAAAAATTCATCTAAAAACACTAAATTTAAAGAAAGAGGAAAATATTGACCATTAAAAATTTATTTCATTCATTTTACTGTAACTATTAAGATATACATTTTGGTATCTATAAATAAATTTAAATTTAAGAGAAACTTTCATCTAATATATTGTCAGTTTTATTTCCATTATAAATTATAATTAAACTTAATACATAATTTTTTGTACATTTTAAAATCATATTTTTATTTTGGGCGTAAAATCATAATCATGCGCCAAAAGGAATTACTATTATAGAATTTGGTTTAAAGGAAAAGAATATTTGTGTTTTAGTATTCTAAATCCAGTTGTATATTGACCAGGTAGAGACAAATATCAATTGTATCGCTGGGCATTTTCTTATTATAGAAAATTAAGATAATTGAACAAAAGAATTTAACAAAAACCCCAAAAAACTTATTATTACTTTTCTGGAAAATAAGAGGAAACTGGATTTAGATGTGGTGAATCCATTTAGGTATGTATATGGTGACATAAATATCGATCTGGTCAGTGTTCAGCATGTTATCATTCGGACATAAAAAAGAAAACAAATAAAAATAGGAAAACTAGATCTATTTCATCAAATATATTACAGAAGCTAAAACTATTATTTGGGGCTATTTTCAGTGAACAGAAACAGAGGCCTTAACTGTGATTGAACTCACCACAACGAGGGAATTTTGAGGCTGGAGTAGCCTAAGGAAACCCTACTGAAATATCTATTGCCGGCAAACCCAATTGAGATACATGATCATTTACCATGTTTATGGTCTTGCAATGATAGATTGGGCTTCAAGATTGTGAATAAATTGAGCGTATCTCCAAATCATTATCCAAACTCCATTATAAATGTCACATAAAATTTCTGTTGAAAATTGGAAAGATGAAATATTTTCTAGAATCATATGTCATTAGGAGAGGATTCATGAGCAGCCCACTTGATTGGACTATCATTATAAACTAGTTTTAAATGTCATCGTAGAGGTTTTTGTTAAAAATTGGAAAAGTCATATATATTCTAAGATTTTAAAAAGTATTTTATTGTAAGTATATATTTATTATAGAAAACATTCAAGAACCTCATGCCATTGGAGGAGAGGATTGAATGTCAGCATTTTGGTATTATGAAAACAGAATTGTCCACAAAACAGTTGAACCACAGAACAGTTGCTCTTGCGTAATATTCAGTAGAAGAATTCCCAAAGGTCTATATTTTGGCAAATACATTAGTGGTGGTGAACTACATGAATTAGAATGACAAAAAAATTATTTAATGGACAACGAAAACATGGTTGCACAACCCCCAACCAGACATAGGCAAGCCTTTTCAATTTTTAAACTAAAAGAGGAAAAAAGAAATACAACACCTTGGACAGCTGGACGAAAATATACAAGTAAATGACACGAAAAGAGGGAAACGCTTAAAAAAGATTGTTCTTGGAAAATATATTGTCATCTGGTCTCTAATTAATTTTAAGAAAATATAACAAACGGAGTAACCAAACATTCGCCAAAGGTAAATGCCTACAAATTCCCTTCTGGGTTTCTGCCATCTGTCCAAGCTAAATACATACAAATTCCCTTGTCGGTTTTTAACATTTGTTGTTAAAGGCAAATGCATACAAATTGGACACGTATCTGTATGTTTGTATTTGCAGCTTTCCATATGTCTTGTGCATGCAATGCAAAACAAAGCGTATCAGTTTATATGAAATTTGTATGACCTTCTGGGTGATGGCATTTTTAACTCGGACAGGGAAATGTGCAGACTACAATGCAAATCTAATAGCCTGAAGTTTTCCCCCAAGATGCTAGGGATTTACAGTACAGCCACCTTCAGGAAATATGCAGTGAAATTAAACTCTGTTTTGGAGCAACAGGCCATTAATGGTGAAGTTGTGAATATGCAGGTAACTCTTTTCATTGCATTGCATAAATTAGAGGTTACTTGTTTCTTTCTTTGAGCTGGGTTTTCCTTGGATTTCATTATCTCCCAGATGTGTTTCTGTTCTATGATCTGCAGAGCAAAGTAAGTGTTTTGTGATTGCTCTTCATCTGGTAGATTATTTTTTTAAGGGATTGTGACAATTTCAAGTTTACTTCGCATTGTTATGATGATATATTTTGACTGCATTAACAGCACGGTGATTTTTGGACACTGGAAATTGAAATGATAAATTTGCTTCTTGAATTGGTAAGGTTTTGAGGATTGTTTTATGTGCAGGAAATGTTGATGTGGATGGCATTTGATGCAATATGCGAGAGATAGGCAATTCAGATCTGGACGAAGAATTATGAGCAGCATTACTCTACACTGAACTATACTATACCTTGAAATGGAGGAATGTAACATAGATGAGTAGCCGCACCGGAAAGGACAGTAGGGCATGTGGATTCAGTAGAGGGAGCAACCCTCACTGTGGTTGAGTAGTCTAGTGAAAGGGGGATACCTTGAGATAGTGGAATGCTCCTCCCATGAAGGAATGTTCGCCCTTAACATAGGTGCAGAGGCCAAAGTGAAAGAGGATGTTAGGGTTTTGGACAATTTTATCTATCATTTGATATAGAAGCGCAAAAAATCCATCCAAGATAATGAGGTACTGGGTCGATTTTGATTCCAAATATTTAGCTGATACGCTTTTCGTAGTAATTACAAAGGTCGAAAGGAGGGGTGGGGGTGACACTGTTGCGATGTGCCCCACACAGCTGAAACATTGGAACTTCTTGCTTCCCCTGCCAGTTCTAGTCTAGTTTAAGCACTCAGTTTGTCTGAATCCTAAACAAGGAGAATACTTTGCATCCTCCCTTAGAATTCTAAAATTGTTACCTCTCATTGTCCAGTTCTAACGTTAATCTTCATCCAATTTCCATAAGTATATGATAGAGAAAAAAGCGTGAATCAAACTGAACTTTCTCTTCTACGCTTAATGGTGCTAGTTTTTAATCTAAAAAAACCCAAATGCTCAAAGAAGCTTTGAAATTAAATTAAACTTTCTAATATTCTATTCATCTTTTTTAAAGTGCTTCCAAAATTGCTTAAAGAAGCTTCAAAATGCTTGGAGTTTCAGTTTTCTTGAAAACTCTGTCACATAGTGGAAAACTCTGGAGTGTCTCTCTATTATTTTCGTATTAGTTGCAGCCTCGATAGTCCCGCAAATCCCAAATATCACGGTTTATACTATGGTCCTGGCAAAAATTTATAATTAAACAGAATTTTCAGATTTTATTCTTTGCTTTCTGATTGCCTATTTAGCGGTAGTCTTTTTCTTTTCCTGCTTAAGAAATTCCAAAAAAAAAATAGCCATCGAAAATTCAATCGCTAAGGCACGGTTTGATAGCTATTTAACTGGGCAAACGGCTTCGTCTGGAAGGTAATTCTGGGTTGTATACTTTGCCTCTTTCCCAGCCAACAAGGCCTCAAACAGGCGGGACATGTCAAATTCAAACATTTCTCCTGCCCAAACCGATCCCTATTAAAAAAATAAGGATTCTTAGGATTATATTTCATGAACTCATCATACAAAATATGACCCAAAGGGGCACACCCTATGGGCAATCCAGGGTGCCCAGAATTCACCTTCTCAACTGAATCAATGGCTAGAAATCGAATGGCATTTACAGATTTCTCAAGCAGAGAAGTACTAGTAGCTTCCAACGTCTCGAGTTGCAGCCCTAACAACACTTTTTCTTGATGAGTTCAATCTCAGGTGTGTCTTGGGGTGAAAGGCAATCTTTCCATGTGATCTGAAGCTCAACCCTGAGAACTTGCCAAATCTCAATGTCATAGGGCCATGTGATAATTTAAGTATTAATTGAATACAAGATAAGTAATAATTTAAGAATCAAAATTGACCCACAATTCTGATTTACTCGACCTAGCAATTCAAGACACAAAATTGAATCAAACATCTACCCAAAATCTCGATTTACAGAACAACAAGATGTATCCTATTGTAAGCATTTTTTTCTTTATATTTCTTCCCCTTTTCAGATTCAAGAGTTTGAAAACCTCCGTCACCACCAGAGAAGTGAAGGCGCGCTAAGCAAATGCACTGTTACCTTTGTTTCAGAGCAATCCACCGGCAATGCCACCACTATGTTCGTCACATCCCTATTCTTATCCTGGGCAGTTCACTTAGGAGGTGCAGATCTGCTTCTGTTATTTTTCTTTTGTTGTTTATCTATTTTGAGAATGAAAGAAAAAATCGATGCACTGATTTAAAACCATCAATGCCACGCCAATCGATGCACGAAGTTGTTCAGAATACCTCCACCTCAACGCATCTCCGCAGCCATTACAGGTATTCGACGCAAAAATGGACACGTCGAGAACTGTATTAAAAACAAACTGTCCCCTTCTTGCCACGTACCTCTGCAAGAAATGTGACGTGCAACCTGGACAATTTTCATAATATATTGACACAAAAATGAAAAAGACTACCAGCAAAATAGAAAGCAACCAATAGGAAAAAAGCAAAAAATATTTATTACATCACATAAATCATCAAATTTCGGAAAGACTATAGTTTTGCACAGTATTTACACGAAATTCCAACAACAAAACTAATGATTCGAAAGCACTTGAAAACTATAGTCTCCTGCCTTGACGGCAGGAACTAATAAAAACAAAATACACACTATTTATATTTATCCCATACACAACTCTAAAATATTTAAAACATATGATACTAAAATAAACCCTATAAACATAAAAACCAAGCCAAATTTGCACCACTCTAACCACCCTAATTCTATAGGGTAGGAATATTGAATCACATACCTTTATGGTAAAGGTGTTCTAGGAAAAAAAGCAAAAAAATAGAAGTGGGGACCTCAAAGGGGTGGAGTGTGTCCCTAGGTGTATTCACCTTTAAGTTGTCACCACCACGTTGGCCCACCAGCCATATTTTTCCACATGACCACCATGTTTTGTCGGGTGAGAAATAAAACAGGGACGTTGCAAAATCTCATTCGTAAGATCACATTTCATTTGATAAGAACATTTTACGGCACATCCCTAACATTGACGGAGACGTGGGAAGGACCGACGCCGTTAGATTATCCGTTCCACATCGCCGTGCACACGTGGACGGCCACTACGTCACATTCTTTATTTTTATTTTGCATGTGCTTGCATGCTTTATGAATGCACGTTAACAACCGACACATGAATTAACAGCATTTCAGAAACCATAAAACACCGTCGTCATGGCGATTCAATCACATGCAGGAAACACATTTCTCCAATGGAGGATTTTACCATTTACAAGTTTATTTTTCTTATGTGCAAGACAGCACACGAGTCTATGTTAATATCTATTTTAATATTATTTTTGATGAAGAATTAAGGAGTGAGAAATATAAAGATGTATCCATTCGATCAAAGTTGTTCACAATTATATTTTAGACTTTAAATTTAACTTAATGGTTACATAGTGCAATTGATTTGACCTCACAACTCAGCATAAAATTTGTGAATTGAATCCATTTTTTTAGTTAGGTTTCTTGTTCATCAAGCATAAGTACCAAACTCAAACTTTATATAAAATTCAAAATCAAATACTTTTAAGTCTATATAAAAAATTAACTTCTTTTTAATGGAGATCTTTAGTTAAAAGCCAAGAACTAAGGGGTATCCATTCCGCAAGTTTGCCTAGGGCACGATCCCAACCTCACCTCTTTTAAATGTCGGTCTTACACTCAATAAGACTTGATCTTTGGTGGGCTCATGAACCCAATGACGAAAACAAAAAAATAGAATTATGTATGATACCTTAAAATATATAAAATATTTAGGTTCCATTGTTTACTTTTAAAAGAGTTTTGCATGTACCACTAAAAAGTTTTTGTGAGTTCTAGCTTACAATTAGAGTTACCTAAACCTTCAATACTCTTGGTCTAGAATAACACTTAACCTAAACTTTCAATACTTCCTTTTTAAGAGTTATAAACCATAACAATTAAAATGAATCATATAAGATACACATAAACATCAAACATTAAAGTTAAACCTAACCAAATAATTATAATTTAAATCTACACCAAATTTGAGGACCATTTAGAAGACATTAAATTTTAATTATCTCATAAAACTTTACTTCAAATCGACTAAAATTTGATGACCAATTAGACGACATTAAATTGCAACTCTATTAAACAATTGACCTTATGTTACATTTATGAAAATAATTCACACCCATAAAATTTGTGAAAGCCTTTTTACACACAATCTTACTTTTAAATCTAAATAAACAATTTAAATAATTGTATGAGAACCTTTTTTTAAATTAAAAAACTCACTTTTTAAAGATCTCATATCCAATACAAAATTCAAATCATATTATTAAATAAACTAAAATTTGAGTGACATGATAAAGATATCTTGGTACGGTGCTTGGATGAGTGAAGTCATTGTTGGACATCGACAACACAATAAAGCAACAAAAAATTCTAATTTAATCTTACCTTTAGAATAATAGTTTTTCCTTGTGAGAAAGTTCTTAATCTCTTTAATGGGATTAAGGAGGTTTTGTGGGAAAGTTCCTAATTTTTTTAATGGAATTAAGGAGATTATTTCTACGATTGGTGGTGGTTGTAATTTACAGATATTCTATAAATCTTTGTTGCTTTGAAGACAAGGTTATGATTTTGAAAATTGTAGATTGTAAGAGCAACTGCGAATTGTAGATTGCAAGAAAAATTGTTAAGATGATGTTGAAAAGTGTAAATTCAAAATTATAAGAGCGATAGCAACAATTGTGGAGTTTGTAATCATTTTCTCCAAACAATAAGAATATAATAAAAATATAGATACCTTGTCTTGTGCATTTTTCCTTGACATTTTGTTATGGTTTTACCATGTAAATCAATGTCTTATGTGTCATTTTGTTATTCCATTTCTTTTTCTTTGCAACTAATATGTGTTACAATACTTAATTTTTTGGGTTTATGCTTCCATTTTCACAATAGCCAAGACAACATTTATACATAAACAAACTGTGTAGTGTGGACAAAGAAAGGTAGAATTTTGACCAAAATATAATTATGTCCATTGAATAGATTATTATGTCAAAAGACAAGAAAAACATAAAGAATTGAAGGCCACTACATTAATGTATAATCACATCAAAATATAATAGATATTTGCTAGTTAAGATGTAGTTAAGTTTTACATGAAGATGGTTGCATGATATAAGGCTTTTGGCATTGAGTTGAGCAGAGATAGTGGTCACATAATTCTTTGCTATACAATCTCTACCAATCTTTCTTCACTTCTCTATAGATCCTTTCAGTGATCAACTTACCTTTTATACAATTTTTAATTGATGTGGGTTTTGCATAGATAGTACTAGTTATGGAATATTTTTCTATGTTTATTTGGGTATTCAAACAAAATCAATAGATGGATTAAGGGAGAGTTGATGATTAGGATGAAGAAGATGAGTGGAGAAGAAAGAGTGGCCATTCGTAGTTGGTTTGTAGTTGGCTATAGCTAGCAAGGAGGTGTTGACATGGACATTGATGAGGGTTTTCTATTTGGGAGATTATTTGATTGCTCTTCATACAATTACGTCTTCACCCACCAATTTAGATGATGATGCTTCATCCTTAATCCCTTATTGTTTGTATGGACCAACAAATCATCTTCTTTATATTCTAAATAGTGTTTGAGCATTTTGGTGTATCTAGATTTTCCTTTCTTGATTTATGAATATTGTTGTGCAAGAGTAAACTCCATTTCATTTCACTTCTTATTGTTCCATTATGAGATTTGATCTATCTTCACAATATGTCTTGTTTATGTATGCAAACAAATCTTACAAGTTGAATCCAAAAACAAGACATACTTATTAGTAAAGACTATGTAAATCTATTATCTCTATCTTTATAGTGTCAAAATTGTGATCTTCTCTAAATGCTAATAAGGGTGTATTGTCTGATTTTCTTTAGAATTAAATATAAAATATATGTAAAATAGTAATAATTTATATTTATAAATGATTTCTAAACTTGAATATAAAAAATTTATTATGCATGAAATATAATAATCATATTTATAAAAGACCTTTAAATTTACAATTACTATTAAGACCTTAACCATTGACTACCTAAGACATTACTACAAACAAACCCATTTTTAATCATAACATATACCACTTTTTTAATAGTCATCATAAGGCACATAATTTCTAAATTCAAATGATGGAAATGGAATCATTTTAAAATATAAGATCATTATAGAAATAATATTGATTATATCTACTTTAATGCACATGATTGTTTGCATTTCATTACCTTAAAGACTTACAAGAAAAGTCACATAGTATTAAAAGTTCTCATAAGCCTATCCTAGCAAGAGCATCTTAGACCATTATAATAAAACTCTTGTTATGGGACATCTTATTTACTTTCAATAGAGTTGATTGCTTTCCAATTTTACATTTCTTCGATAAAGACTTTGGTCAACTACTCATTATGACACTCAATTATATGTACCTTGATGTTTGTATGTACTTCAAAAGGTGTAAGAAAAAATATCTAAGATTTGTTAAGGTTGTCTCCTTTATCAATTTCTTCATGGGCTTAAGTAAGATCTACAAATACTTTGTTAATTTTGATGCAACAATTAAAGTTATATGAGATCACAATAAGAAGTTTGAAAAATAATAAATGATTTTTTTTGTAGTGGATTTATTTGAATTTAAGATTGGATATACATAAAACAAGCTTAATTTATTGTTATGGACTCTGGTTGAGGAATGCATGTTTTTGTATTAAAAACTATTTGAGAAGAGATTAATCTTTATTTTTTATGGTTAGTCTAACTCTAATGTCAATGAGAGTGTCAATTCAATCAAAATCACCTGCTAAAGAAATGTGCTTAGGATACCCATGTAAAATAGTTTAAAATGAAGGGTAGAAGTGCAAATACCTTTATAATGTGCAAAAGCTTAAATTATTCTATTAAAACATGGTAGATTTTAACATTTCAAAAGAAATATGTGTCCTAATGTTAATAAACTATTTGAACAAGGGTTTAAATTCTATTTCTAATGGTTATAAGTCTGAGGTCAATGAGAATATCAAGTCAATTAAAATAATGTACTAAACCTACATACTTAAGATAATATACAAAATCTTAAAATATTTCATTAAAATGATATTAAAAAGCAAAAAAACTAAAATTAAATCATATATAACTATAAAAAACAAATCTTAAAGCTAAACAAAAACCAATCCATGAAGTTCACATAAGACATACCTAAGCTCAAAACAAGAAAAACTTAAAGCAAATCCTATTCCACTAAATAAAAACTAAACCTTTTTTATTGAAAGAAAAAAAATAGTATTACATTAAGTTACAAATAAGAACAAATTAATTGACTAAAGCAAACAAAAATCAACAACAAAAAGGGCTTGAACAAAGAATAACAAACAATTGTGATATTGCTACCATCATTCAACTCCGTAGTTTTTGGGTTGAACTTATTGACCCATGTTCCATGAGTAGTGGTTTACTAGAACCCATCTCTCATGAGAATGAATGGAACACTTAACACTCATTGCATATAAGTGATGCTCACAAAGGCAAGGCATTGGGCATTCTCTAGAGGTTACCCATCCTAATACAACTCCACCTCAAACACACTTAACTATGGAGTTTCCTCCAAGGTTAAGCCCACTTACCTTGCAACCCCATTTACAAAACCTTCAGTGAGTGTTGTGCCTTATGAATCATTCATATATAGCTCCTTTATCTCTTCAATTGATAAGTAGGAGATACTTTCTACATCAATATATATTGTGATAAGGATTCAACTATGTTGTTTTTGAGTCAAACTCATTGACCCATGTTTTATGCGTAGTGATTCACAAGAATCTATCTTTCATGAGAATGAAAAGATCAGTTAGCACTTAATGCATCTTGGTGATACTAACAGAGGTGAAGCATTGGGCCTCCTCAAGAGGTCACCCATCCCAGTACTGTTTCAACTCAAGCACATTTAACTATGAAGTTTCCTCCAAGATTAAGCTTGCTTAGCTTGTTACCCCGTGACAAATAACTCAAATCAATAACATCACACACTGAATTGTTTTACATTTTGAAACAACAATGCCAAAAACCATAATGAACAACATTATTGATAGTGTAGCAAAAATCTGTTGACCTTACTTCCATCACTTTCATTGTTCCAAATGTTGAGTAGTGGAAATATGCCAACAATTGACATCTATTAAGTACCAAAACTTCAACAAATAAAAAGACCATCTCAAAACAAAAAAAATCTACAAATCCTTGTCCAAGAAATAATCCTAAAGTAATAATGCTTCTTCAAATCTCAATAATTTATAATCATCGCAATCTTAACAAAAAAACGGGTGGTTGCAAAATACGTCTCATACACTACAATCGACGGTCAGGATCGTAACACACATCCACCCCGGAAGCTCGGAGACCGCTCGATGGGACTGCCCCTTCCGACCAACAATATCAGCGGGCAGTGCGGACGTTACGGTCTCAGTGTGCTGCCCTGCCCGGATCTTTATCTTCTACCATTTGATTGACAGAGTCTATTGTACCGCTCATTCTCTCTCCACCATACGCTGAAAATTAACTTTATTAAAATTTATTTGCGTATCTCTGTTAGCAATTAATTCAGAACTAAAAATATGTCATTTTTCCTTCACATAAATTCGGTACATATGCAAATTTCAGGTAAATTTTAGTAAAGAAGGAGGAGCCCTATGATCCTAGCTTCATAGTCTCTCTGGCCCGAGGTCATAATGGGATGAATGTTTTTTTGATTTATTATAATATCTAAAAAATATTTTATTGGTAAAAATGTTTTTTCATTAAACTGATAATTTTTTATTAATTTTTAAATTTTTTACTATTATCTTTCTACATAATTTTAAAATAATATTAGATAGGTAAAAATATTATTTCGTTTAAATGATTTTTAATTTTTATAATATTAACTTTATAGATAATTTTAATTTTTAATATTTTATTTTTGGGAAACATCAAAATTTATATATTTTAAAAATAATATATTATAATTTTTATGTTTGTATTTTAAAATTTTTAATATATTTAAATAATTTATGATTATATTGTTAAACAAAAAAAATTTAATTTTTAAAAATATGATTTGAAATTAATTGATAAATTTAATTAAATATATAATAGTAAATTAGTTATCTCTATTTTTTAACAAAGAGATTATTTTGAAGAACTAAGCAACTTTTTTCCCTTCGTCAAAATAAAATTTGAAGATAAAAAAGACAATTCTATATATCCATAAATAATAATATATTCATAAATAATAATATTAACTATATGCAAACTAAATATACAATTAAACGATAAATATAAATAAACCTAATCCATAATATTATATTTTTATTATATTTTTATGTTAATTTAATTATAATAATTATATATGTATTTAATAGTTCTTATTGAGAAAATGTGATATAGTAAGAATGTAATTTATGTTCATTATAAGTAAATTATAAATATAATTAAATAATAAATATAGTACAACTTTTCAAATCACTGATAATGATTCATCATCATGGAGGAAGAACTAAATAAATTCATGCATAGAGCATTTTCAAGATCAAGCAATTTAAGATCACATTATTAAACAATTATATTTTAATGTATTATAATTTTCAATTAAAACTTATAAAATAACTCTTTATTAATGTTCTACTAATGTTTCTCATTGATAATTTAATAATATCACATAAAATTACATATAACTTAAATAAATATATTATATATGTCTCTATTACTTATTAGTTATTAGTTTTTGAGAAGTTTTTGTAATTTTGTAATACACCTCAAAATGAGTCTTTGAATACTTAAAATAAAAGAATATTTTTACTTCTCTAGTATTATCTTAAAATTATCTAAAAAGATAATATTAAAAAATATTGTGAATAAAGATAATATTTTTAAAAAAAATCATTTAAATATATTCATTATAAATAAAATAATATTTATATATATATAAATTTATTTTAAAAATTTTATATTTATTAAATAAAGTTAATAAGATATGTTAATAAAAAAAATCATCTCATAGACTTTTTACATTATTTACTTCGTCCACCTTTTACATTGGATGGCCTCCCATGTCTTGTCATCTTGGCTCGCAAGTCATTCATTTTCAACATACTGTGCTGATAAGTTGTCAATGGGCAACATGCGTACCTCAGATGTTGTCTAAGTGTATTGGATTGGAGAAGCCACTGTTGAGTAGGATAGATGACCAGGTGCCCATAATATTAATTATATAAAAATATGACATTTATAATTAATTTTCAAGTAAAATAATATTAAAATTTTTTATTATTATTATAATATTTTAAAAATTATTTACTATTAATATTCTATTTTAAATTTTTTCCTTCTAACATATTTTTTTTATCAACTTTAATAATCTTTTAATTTAAAATACAATTTCAAAGTCAATGATACCTAAACATGAAAAATAAATTACTTAATTTAAATTAAAAATAATTTACCTTTTTAAATATCTTAATTTTTTACTAATATTTTTTTGGTATATTTTTTTCTTTATTTTTAATATTGCGTTTATGTTTCTTAATATTGTTTGTAATATGTTAACCATGTTTTTAAGCATGTAGTTC
Organism: Chamaecyparis obtusa; assembly: GCA_027943335.1. Taxonomy (NCBI): domain Eukaryota; kingdom Viridiplantae; phylum Streptophyta; class Pinopsida; order Cupressales; family Cupressaceae; genus Chamaecyparis; species Chamaecyparis obtusa. The sequence goes on from BSBK01000548.1 coordinate 2,144,969, forward strand.
CTTAATATTTTAAACTTTTCTATTCAATTATAAATTAACTTAATACATGCAATATGTACTATTAATTTCCAAATAAGCATATTCGCATTTCACCATATCTCACCCTAAAAGGTAGGAACTTTGACACTTGTGTCCCTTGTTATTAATTAGGAATTCAATTTCGTACTATAGAAATGGAATAAGGTATGTAAGTTCGTCCCAGAATTCAATTGTTGTAACTACGTTAAATAATTTTGAATTTTTCCTTCGGACACTGAATGTAGTACTCGATGGAACATTCATTGGAATAAAGTATATACGATAATATGGAAGGAAGATATATAAACATTAAATTCAAAATTGATTATTTATAAATTAAAATCTACATTAAGTTTTCAATAGTACCTTTAAAAATTTGTGTGAATATTAAATTTTTAAATCAAAATAAATCAAATAATTAATTTTTTAGTTAATTAATTAACTATTTAAATTTAATAAAAATTGAAAACATTAAAAATTTATCTCTATGGTTGGACCTCACTACCTTTGGGCCCAGACAGACCATCACATTGACAGAGATGATCGGATTTGTAGGTTATGCACCATGGCCAAGATTGAGACTGAGACACACTTCATCTTCCGTTGTCCTACTTATATGAGATCAAAGGGAGATTATATTGCTTATTCAAAGGGTGCAGTTCCTTGACTTCTTTCTTCAACTACACCGATCAGAGATGCCTAGCACTTTATCTCCATGAGACTGTACAACTCCACGAGCATACTCTACAACTTCTTTTCATCAGAGACAAATATCTGACCAGCTCATTACGGCCTTCTTCTCACCCTCGTCTCCTTCACAGGGGGTGAAGCGGCCTCACATTGCCTCCATCACTGGTCACTCTTGATCTGTGAGACCTCGCAACACCTTTACCCGTCAATGACACATCCCACTACTACATTTGGGGCCAAATTTTGATAGAAGTTTCCGACGGGTAACTTTTTATTACGAATTTGGTGTTTTTTTTTTGTAATAGGCCCCGATGATGTCGGTATTTTGATGGGTGTTTAATTGCAAATTCGGGGTATAGATAAAAAAAAAAGTGAAACGACCTCATCATTTTTATTTCAATTGGATAGAGGAGCGGGAGAAAAGGAGCGAAAGCTGAGCGTGGGAGAAGGTATGTGATTTTTTCATCTTTCAAGATTTCGACATCATATTCGAATGCATTGCATTTTATTTGATCATGAATGCTCTTTGAAATGACCGCATTCTACTGGTGTCGTGCCCTAGCCAGTGCTTTATCTCTATTATTTGATGTTATTGGTGCTTGTGCTCAAGGATATCGATTCACTGTATTCAAATGTTTGGATTCACGTTTGTTGATATTATTGGCATATATGTTTAATGATGCCATTGTATATTGTTGTCACTGAAATGACCACATTCTACTGGTGTCGTGCCCTAGCCCGTGCTTTAACTCCATTATTTGATGTTATTGGTGCTTGTGCTTAAGGATATCCATTTTTTTGAAATGTTGATTGTGGTTATCAAATGGACAACCCGTGAGCTTCTAGCTAGGCGTCATTTGTATTGATAGCTTAGGGCATCAAATGTATTGTATCATTGATATTAGTTGAGACTTTGTTAAAAGGAAATAGGACAAAGAATGATTTTGATTTAGTTTCTCTATTTTGATCCCTAAGTGGCTTACAACCCTAGAGAAGTATATGCAAATTTATAGATGCAGTTGCAGGATGCATAGCAGCCGATAATTCACAAGAAATCCATGCATCCAATTTGAATAGTAATTAATACAAAGAACTAGGGTCCTCCAATGGCCCAATCATCTGGACCTTGATTGTCCCCTCAACCAGCGACCCTGCAAAATTGGGTTATCATGCAATCAGTGAGTGATCCTTCATTCTCCTGGCCTGCCCTGCATCCAAACATATTGGAAATACATAATACAATGATAACAAGTCTTTCACAATCCCCCTTCCCTCAAGGAACACTATCAACAAGTGATCCTTCTTATCAGTCATATCCAATGTTTCATTGAAGTCACAACCAAGAATGAAGGTCACTTTACCCATACCATTCATGGATTCTGAAATGTTGTTCCTGTTAGAGTGAAGTATTAATTATATTAATTAACTTTACTCCATTCTTAAGATGTCAACACTTTTATTTTTAGCTGTTTATATTTAAACACACATGCACTAGTTGATTTAAAGTTATGCACTAGTTGTTTTAAATATAAACTTGCATGCATTAGTCTTGTAATAATTTAACTAATTATTACATGCACTAGGGTTTGCCTTTCAAGGCTTTTGATCTCCTTTATAAGGATGATCTATTGTACATTTAATTCATTCATTATTTGAGGATATTTTCTTCTTCATATTTTTGAGTCAAACCCTTGCCCTCTTCTTGTCTCTACTTCCTTGTAATAGGTTTTTGTATGCAGGTGATCTTCGGGTTTTGTGGATTTGTATTGCTCAAATCCTACATGGTATCAGAGCCTAATCTACTACAGCTTGTTCACGTTTGAAGGATTCAGATTAGGGCATTTTTTTTGTTTTTTATTGAACTTAAGGGGTCTCTAAATTTTGGTGCACTTTGAGCTCAAACAAACCTCACCGTTGAGCTTACAGCGCCCAAAAACCCCTATTTTGATATAAGGCACGTCCAATTTGGACAAATTTGCACTTTTGGGCCTTTTCTTGGGTACCATAAGCTTGACACGCTTCATGAGGTAGAAATTGTACGGATCGACACGCTTCTCGAGGTGAAATTTGTTCAAATTGACACGTAAAATGAGGCAAAAATTTTGCTATCCAACACGCAAATTAAGATCAAAAAATTTGGCATGCAAATCGAGACAAAATTTTGAAAAGGTTTGACACAGATTCCAAGGCACGCATGCGATTTTGAATTTTTAAATTTTTTTATAACTATTTTGGACAGCGACGGCCATTTGGCCGTCAAATTTAAGCTAGTGCATGCAATTTTAGTATGGTGACCAGGGCCAAGAATTTTAGCTTCAGGGGGCTTGCATGCTGTGACGACCATTTGATCGTCAATTTTAAGCCCGTGAAGTGTTGACGTTAGCACATTTAGACACCATTTGGGCTGTCCAGTGCAACAGTTGGTATTTTGCTCATAACTTGAGCATACGATGTCAAAATTGGGCAAACGAGATATCATCGGAAAGCTGGTTCCGAGCTCTATCCAGATCTGGAGGTTTGAATTTTTTATTTTACTTTTTTGATATTTTTTTTATTGTCAAAGCCAAATGTTTAGTTTTGCACTCCAGAAGCTCTATATTGCGCATCCGGACTCCATTTTGGGAAAGAGAGATATTGTTGGAAAGCTTGTTCTGAGAGCTTTCTTTTTCTATGAGTCTTTTTTCCAAATTCTATTCCAGGTATATTTTATTTAATTTTTTGCATTTCTGCACTCTGGTGAATATCTTGGATGTTACAGGTCCTGGGATCTCTTCCCTTTAGGGGATGACTCTTCTTAGGCTATTATTTTGTTTCAGAAGCCTTCGCTCTTCTTTGAGAAGTGTATACTTCACTTTTGTAGCATTCTTTTATGCACACGGACTGAGATAAAGTGTCATTTTATTGTATGATGAGATCTTGCACATGTCTGTGCTATTTGTACTTGCACTCCATTATAAAGTGTCATGGGGGGTTTGATGTTTGCCCTTTTTTGCCATCTACCTTTGTCAAGTGAGTGTTCCTTCCATGACATTAGCCTCGGGGCATCTTTATTTGTGTTCATACTGGTTCTTCATGATGCAGTTCTTATTGGCACTATTTTCAGTCTACATGTCACCTCTCCCTTGTCAGCATTATGGGGGGGTTCTATTGATCGTTCTTCTGCTTCCTTGGTTCGATAGTGTGAGCTATGTATTCAATATTTGTTCCTATGTACTAGGTGGATGCAGTGGCTGGGTACCTATGCATTTCGGTGAGATGGATCATTTACCATATAGACACTCTTTCTTTCCTATTTTTAGAGGCACTCTTCCATCTTTGATTGATCAGCTCTTCAGGCTTTGGTGTTTTATACCATCTGTATCTTTGAGTTCAGTTGTTTGCCTTTGTTTGCCTCTTGATTCCAGTAGTGTCATTTGAGGGCACTTATTCAGATTACAATCTTCTCTACCTGGTCATATTTCTATGGAGGATCTTTAGATCAACAGTTACTTTTTGACAGAGTTTGCATCCTTTTGCTTCAGTGATGTTCTACATGTTCATTCTTGTTCCTATTTTCTAGAACATTCCTAGTTTTGGAGGCTTCTTTAGTCCTTCAGATTAGTCTTTGTCTCTTTTTGGAGTAGATTTTTTCCCATGTGGTTTTCTCTATTTCTCCGCTTTAAAGAGACTCTCCTTTGTACGTGGGTACCTCATCAGGCCATGTTGCCGGGACCCATTTTTATGCTTTCAGCACTGTAGCTTCTTTTGCTTTCTTCTTGCATTGTTTGTAGCTGCATTGTTGCTCATCTTAAGGGGGGGGGGGGGGGGGTGTTAGAGTAAAGTATTACTTATATTAATTAACTTTACTCCCTTCTTAAGATGTCAACACTTTTATTTTTAGTTGTTTATATTTAAACACACATGCACTAGTTGATTTAAACTTATGCACTAGTTGTTTTAAATATAAACTTGCATGCATTAGTCTTGTAATAATTTAACTAATTATTACATGCACTAGGGTTTGCCTTTCAAGGCTTTTGATCTCCTTTATAAGGATGATCCATTGTACATTTAATTCATTCATTATTTGAGGATATTTTCTTCTTCATATTTTTGAGTCAAACCCTTGCCCTCTTCTTGTCTCTACTTCCTTGTAACAGGTTTTTGTATGCAAGTGATCTTCAGGTTTTGTGGATTTGTATTGCTCAAATCCTACAGTTCCAAACTCCTGAAAACTTTTCTATTGCTTCTTGTTGCTTCTTTAAATACTTCTTCTACCATAATGTCCTCCTGCCCCATCTTCTTGATCTTCCTAGCTAAAGCGGATGAATCCACACACAATAACCCAAAATGAAGGGTTTTGTATCCTTTAATGAATCTCAGTCACTGGTAACGCATGGACAGTCAAACCAGTAGTCTCCAAAGCATTCAATAAGTGAATATGAATGTTTGAAAACTTTCCTCTTGACTTCTCCAACCACTCCTAATCAGTTAGAGGGATATTTCTAGAATCTCCACTATTCCTATCCTTACCAATAATTCTTAAACATACTTTATTTGATATGATAATAACATGCTAAACTGAACCAATGGCATGTTCTTCGTGTGGTACAAGGAAGATTTGGCTATCAAATCTTCCTTCATGCAAGCTGAGCGTGAGAGAAGGTATGTGATTCCTTTATTTTTTATTGGTATCTTTGACAGGCAACGTCTTTCGAGCCTTTGGCATCATATTCGACTGCAAATTTCAAATGCATTGCATTTTATTTGATCATGAATTCTCACTAAAATGACCGCATTCTACTGGTGTTGTGCCCTAGCCCATGCTTTATCTCCATTATTTAATGTTATTGGTGCTTGTGCTCAAGGATATTGATTCACTATTTTCAAATGTTTGGATTCACGTTTGTTGATATTACAATTCATCATATCAGATAAAGTATGTTTAAGAAGTTTTAGTGTCTAAACACTCAACTAATCCCTCTAACTGATTAGGAGTGGTTGGGGAAGTTGAGAGGAAAGTTTTCAAACATTCATATTCACTTATTGAATGCTTTGGAGACTACTGGTTTGATTGTCCATGCGTTAATGTTTAGAAGAGATCAATAAAGTATTTAAAGACATTCTTACATGTTTGGAGAGGTTTAAGAGGCACTTATCATGACTATACCCTCACAAACAATGACATAGACTAGTTTTACTAAGTTTCCTTTCTCTATTTTGAGGTTTCCTTTCTCTGTCGTAGGGGTACAGTCAGAGGGTTCATTGACAAAATGATCATTTGAATGGTTACCATAAATATGAATGATTTGATATAGCATATTGCTCATTTTACTTGAGGTTTGGAATAGCTTGTGCAAGGGTGAAAGTAGTTTTGATCATTTTGGTTGTGACTGTTCCTCTACACAGTCAGAAAATGTAACTGTCTAATGATTATATGTAATGTTGAATGGATTAAATTCTTTATTCTTGGTAGAATGAATGGAAGGAATAGTGTTGGTGTTAGGTTTCATTTATTATTGAATTCAATGGTTTCCAAGATGTGTTGAGGAGTTTGCTCCTTGTTTAATGTTAACTGTTCTTGCACAATCCACTCATACAATAGTGAAATGCTATGTGATTGACAATTTCATACAACTAGTCCTTTGGCATGTATTAAATACAATCCAGTCACTTATTGAATGCTTTGGAGACTATTGGTTTGATTGTCCATGCGTTACCAGTGTTTGAGATTCATCAAAGGATACAAAACCCTTCATTTTGGGGTTATTGTGTGTGGATTCAAATGTAGGTTTGATTTTGTTAATGTTTAGAAGAGATCAATAAAGTATTTAAAGACAATCTTACATGTTTGGAGAGGTTTGAGAGGCACTTATCATGACTGTACCCTCACAAACAATGGCATAGACTGGTTTTACTAAGTTTCCTTTCTCTATTTTGAAGTTTCCTTTCTCTGTCGCAGGGGTACAATCAGAGGGTTCATTGAAAAAATGATCCTTTGAATGGTTACTATAAATATGAATGATTTGATATAGCATATTTCTCATTTTACTTGAAGTTTGGAATAGCTTGTGCTTGTGCTAGAATTCTTGGTAGAAGTGAATGGAAGGAATAATGTTGGTGTTAGGTTTCATTTATTATTGAATTCAATGGTTTCCAAGATGTGTTGAGGAGTTTGCTCCTTGTTTAATGTTAACTATTCTTGCACAATCCACTCATACAATAATGAAATGCTATGTGATTGACAATTTCATACAACTGGTCCTTTGGCGTGTATCAAACAAAATAGAATTTTTAGCATATTATTATCATTCTATTTCTTTGTTGTAAACATGCCATTGGTTCAGTTTTGTACATTTTTTTTCGTGTACAATTTTTTTTTCTATTTTTTCCATTTGATAACCATAGTCAACATTTCAAAACAATGAATAACATCAAATAATGGAGATAAAGCATGGGCTAGGGCACGACACTGGTAGATTAAAACTGAACCAATGACATGTTTACAATAAAGAAATAGAATGATAATAATATGCTGAAAATTTTATTCTATTTAATACACACCAATGGACCAGTTGTATGAAATTGTCAATCACATAGCATTTCACTGTTGTATGAGTGGATTGTGCAGGAATAGTTAACATTAAACATAGCGAGTGTTCTCTTTACTTTCTCAAATCTCTGCAAGTCAAGAACATTAGAGTTGTATAATACATTATTAGTATCCTCTTTCCATGGGTCCTAGGTCTTTGGGTCCATGGAAAGGAAATAGATTACAAAATACACTTCAAAACAAAGGAAAAACTTAGCAAATTCAGTCTAACTCGTTGTAGATGAAGGAATAGTCATGCTAATAGTTCCTCTAAGTCTTCCAAAACATTTATTGAACTCCCCTAAAGTCCTATTGGATCCCCAAATTGCTTAATCCAATCAACTTACATCAGGATCATGAGAAACTTCAAAGGATTAAAAATATTACTTGGAACAGTCAAATCATTATGCTTTCAAATCAATTACCTATCGACATATCCCTTGCGAGGGAGAGAAGCCAAACACATAAAGAACATGCACATAAACACGACAAATGAAAAACTTAAATGGAATACACCAAGAAGTACCAAATGATGAATGCTCAATTGTTGTAATGGAAAAGCATCAAAACCGTCCATTTCTAGAACTTGATTTTATAGTCTAAATGATTTTTCTATAGTCGTAATTATTTTTCTAGAACTTGATTTTCTAGTCTTAATGCTTTTTCTATAGTCCTAATGATTTTTCTATAGTACTCTTAATGATTTTTCTAGAACTTGATTTTCTAGTCTTAATGATTTTTCTATAGTCCTAATGATTTTTCTATAGTACTCTTAATGACACTAGTAAATTTTGCCCTAAATTTTGATGAGAATTAGTCAAATTTTCTACAACAATTAGTCAAATAGACGACTAAAACCATGGTCAATCTTTTTTTGTCGATTATTCTACAGGGAAACCAATTGTCAAAATTGCGACCTTCGTAGTAGTTGACTTATCGACTGACTCTTCGTCGAACTAATCACATGAAGCTAGCAAAATCGAGACCAAGTTTGGCAAACTTGACGTCAAAATTGTGACGAAATACTCGACCACTATTCCACGAAATTGATGTCGAATGCATAGCATTCTCGTCGAAATTAATGTTATTTAAAGGTCAAAAAATTGACCAAAAATATTTTTTGGTTAAAAAAAATGACGGTGATTGAACAAAGCATTTTCATTGTACTGTATATTCACAGCCTCAAGAAAAATCAAATTGACTAAGAAAGCTTCGTTTACCTAAAGATTGGTGTGCTTGTCTGAGTTTGATACATAGATCTACGTATCAAACTCAGACAAGCACACAAATCTGTAAGTAAATGTTGATTAAATATTTTATTTTTAATAGCAATTTAAAAGGCTATTTAAATGTTTTGATGGTTTGATAAGAACAAAATTGGTATTCATATATAAATTATTGAGCTTCTCTTTGTTTCCATAATAGTTTAACATTCTCTACTTAACAGGGCCAACCACGTGAAGGTGGAAGCTCATCTGGCCCCTCCTAGGATCCTCTTATGACCCTTTACGACATTTTAAGACCTCTAAGATGTATTCTTAAAGGTCATAAATGGTCATAAAGGGTCATAAAGGGTCCTAGGATACAACAGCTGAGAAACATAAATGTAGGCATCATGGTCACAATGTTTTGGAAACACAACATAATTGAGTGGTATACCCAGATGATGCAACACAACCACTACTCCTGTAGTTCTAAGTTGACACTACGGGATCCAAAAACCAAAGATAAGGAATCTATATATGGTTTTTGGATCCAAAGTGTCAACTTAGAACTACAGGAGTAGTGGTTGTGTTGCATTTTCTGGGTATAGCAATAAATTATGTTGTGTCTCCAAACAATTAGGACCATGATGCCTACATTTATGTTTCTCAATTGTTGTGATACCTACATTTATGTTTTGTAGCTATCATGTTTATTTGCATGTTCTTTGTGTTTGGCTTCTCTCCCTCGCATCGAAAATAATATTTTTCCCACTCTGAATCAAGAATGCACAAGCAACACAAGCAGAATATGCACAGATAGCAGGTGGAGTTGAAAAAACACACATTTACATTTTCACGATGGTTTATAACTTAAAATACGCAATTAAAGACCTCTATAAAAAATGCAACCCTGTTGTGTTTTTCAACTCCACCTGATATCCTATGTATATGAATTGAGATTGCATATTGAACTAGGCTTCTCTTTCTGCATTGCCTGAAACCAAGAGACTGTCACCGTTAACATCTAAATGGTGCATCTCATCATCACAACTAATCCACCTTAAACAATTGAATATGTTTTCTTGTATTAAATATTCATTAATCAAAATTCAAATAGAAAATGTATACCTTGAGTACTACATTCGCATTAGAATCGATGTCTCCATCGTGCTCGACCGGTGCAGTATCAATATCGGCAGGCTGCATTCCAATGTAAATAAAATAGATGTAGATTTAGATGACGATATCGTAGAAATCCCTAATTCACAGTCTATCATTTGTTCTCTGAAACACTAAATTAGGGATTTCTGTGATATCCTCATCTGTATCTACAACTATTGCCTTTGTTGTTGTAGGTGCTTTTCCCCTATTTGATATTTATCTTCAAGTGTCCACACTTGTTCTATTGGTTGTTGCCAGCTTCTCTTTGAGCTTCTCTTTGTTTCAAGAATAGTTTAACATTCTCTGAGAAACATAATTGTAGGCATCATGGTCACATTTTTTTGTAAATGAGTGGTATACCCAAACAATGGAGAGCAACTTCTGCACCTCCAGTTCCAAGTTGTTCTCCATCCCACAGTGTCAACTTGGAATAGTTTCATCCCTAATGTGACCATGATGCCTACAATTATGTTTCAAGAATAGTTTAATTAACATTCTCTACTTAACAGGGCCAACCACGTGAAGGTGGAAGCTCATCTAGCCCCTCCTAGGAGCCTCTGATGACCCTTTACGACATTTTAAGACCTCTAAGATGTATTCTCAGAGGTCATAAATGGTTGTAAAGGGTCATAAGGGGTCATGGGACACAACAACTGAGAAACATAATTGTAGGCATCGTGATCACATTTTTTTGGAGACAATGTAATTGAGTGGTATACCCAGATGATGAAGATCAACTTCTGCTCCTCCGGTTCCAAGTTGACAATGCAGGATCCCAAGACCATAGATAAGGAATAAATTTAGAGAGCGGAGGAGGGCCATAATGACAAAAATAATATAGGACAAGCCTCACGTTAAATGAGGCAACTGCAAACATTTTAATAGAATTTTATTAAAATTTTTACAGTTGCCTCATTTAACTTGAGGTTCATCCTATATTATTTTAGTTGTTATGGCACTCCTCCACTCTCTAAATTTATTCCTTATCTATGGTCTTTGGATCCAGCAGTGTCAACTTGGAATCGGAGGAGCAGAAGTTGCTCTCCATCATCTAGGTATACAACTCAATTATGTTGTCTCCAAAAAATTGTGACCATGATGCCTACAATTATGTTTCTCAGCTATTGTGAAATCTACATTTATGTTCTCAGTTGTCATGTTTATGTGTATGTTTTTTATGTGTTTGGGAAGACATCTTTCTAGCCTGAGCCTAGATCCTTTGGCAATTAGCTTATAAATAATGTAGATGACAAATGAGCAATTAGCTTTCCAAGAAAAAGCCCATAAATGAACTATATGTACCCCAATTAATGTGCTCTTTGTGCTTACCCAAATGATATATTTGAAACAACAAGGATAAGGCTAAATTTACCCTTGTTGTTTCAAATATATCATTTAGGTATGCACAGAAGGCACATGAATTGGGGTACACACAATTCATTTACAAGATTTTTCTTGGGAAGCTAATTGCTCAGCTCGCATTTGCTTCATTTATTATCAAGCTAATTGTTGAAGGATCCAAGCCCAGGCTAGAAAGACGTCTTCCCATTCTGTTTAAGCCATATTCCTTGTTCTTGTCAAACTTCCTTGGTATGGTAGGCCTGCTCTCTGCAGTACTCTTCTTCAGTGAGACTTCATACCACATTGCGCTCAAACTTTAGCAAGACTTCATACCACACAGCATCCGTAGATTACATTCAATGTGTTATTTACGCTTGTATTGGTGGGAAAACTCTTGAAAATATGCAAAAGAGATTGCATTCAACCATGTTGTTTACATGACACATGTAGTTTACCTCAAGCCTAAATCAACGTTAAATCATGTGATTGACAACAGATTGGGGCTCACCTGAGCCATAAACATGAAGAATTATTCTAAAAAAAGATGTAAACCATATATATGTGCACTTGAGGAAAAGAGAAGTTATGTCATATCAATATTAAAATATTAGTTACAATATGAAAATACTAAATCAACTAATTCCCGAGTTCATCTTTGCATATGGTCACAACAAATTAGATATGCGATTACAATACAGAGAAGGCATCATAAAAATATAATTTCAAAATTTGCCCTAGCCTGACACGTTTTGCACTCAAATCCTTCATCGCAGATAAGTGGAGATGGGCGGATAGATGCAGATGAGTTGTCATCGACCCAACTAAAGTATCTGCAGCCATTATTTCCCTGTGATACCCAGTCTACATTAGTTCTTATATTATAATGAATAATATTTACATTAGAAACTTTAAATATATACACATTAGCAACCTTTTTTTGATTAGGGCAGCACCAAAATTATCATCCAAGGTTGTTCCATGTCCGTGAAGTCTTCAACACACACTTCCCATTAGCACATTGACAGTTTGGCACATTGACAAGAGTCATCGAACCTATATCAATAATGCATCGCACCATCGTTATTACATTTATTATTTTTATATGATTATTTTTACAGTCCAAATACACCAAGGAGTACCATCAGAAATATTAACCATTTACAATAATGAAAAGTAAACCTAAATCAAATAGCTCATTTTTTTATTAGCATGTGTAGTCTGTGTGTATATGAAAAATGAAAGAAATATGAAGCTGAAATAAAATAGTGAACAAAATAGTATTCCACATAGAGTGAATGAAATATACCATCAAAAGAAGGTGACAAAATCTTGTCACGAAGCGCAGACATAGGAAATAAAAAAGGGACAAAAGACAAGAAATAAGAAAAATAATTACGACTATAGAAAAATCATTTATACTATAATAAAAAAAAGAAACACTCTTTGTCAACAATTTCCAAAATCATTAGGACTATAAATGGACGGTTCTGATATTGCTTTGCCATTACAACAATTGAGCATTCATCATTTGGTACTTCTTGGTGTATTCCATTTAAGTTTTTCAGTTGCCGTGTTTATGTGCATGTTCTTTATGTGTTTGGCTTCTCTCCCTCGCAAGGGATACGTCGACAGGTAATTGATTTGAAAGCATAATGATTTGACAGTCTTTTTTTAGGATAGGTGTAATCATCCCGCCAACCTTAATTAGCAACATTGGTGTCCTATCATTGCACAAGTGCAAGATGGTAAGGGTCTATTCAAGGAGGGATGAAAAAAAGGTCATTTTAACCTTGCAAGGCAAGAGGAGAGATAGTCCAAATAATTCTATGGTGACTATCCCAAACAACAAACAAATGATGGAATTGCTAACATGTTTTCTTTTCATGTTTCTAACAAGTTTGTTGCAATCAGGCTAGTGTGGTCACAATTGAAATTGTGAGTTTCTCTCGGAATTGAATAGCAGACTTTATCTATTGTGCAAAAAAACATATGTAGGATTATTATGGTCACAAAGTAATTGTCTTAGCATCAACATTTCACTTCTAATATAATATTATTAGGAATTTCTTACCATTGATTGTCAAATTGATGGAACTATGAGGCTATGATTTGTTAATACTTTACCACTGTAGCGAATTTGGGTATTATTTTTGAATATTTGAATAATTTTAATGGGAACTTTGAACCAGAGATATAAGTTTCCTAAAGAGTGATACTTCAACTTCCATGAAGGACGTAGAAAAAGGGAATTGAACTATAGTGGCTCCTTGTTTACCAATTTTCCATATAACATGAGGCATGTTGTTAGGTTTGTCAAAATTGTGAGAAGATTAAGGGGAATTGTGAGAAGATCATACTAAGGAATAGTGAGGAAGTCGTCGAACAAGAGGAGAGAATGTGTTAAAAGACCAATTTAGTAATCTAGTCGGCTGATTAAACATACACTCAGCAATCAATGGTAACATCAAAGTTGGAAGAATATCTTTGGTACAAACATAATGTAGAACTCCAATGCTATACAGTAAACTAAGACATAACTAGATCAGAAAATTAGGGGTTCTAGAATTATTATATCTCAAACATTATGTGAATAATAGACCCATAATTACATTAACAGAGATAAAAGAATAAATCTCATCACTATTTCATAAGGAATAAATCTAGAACTATATATAATTAACATATAAGACCAAATCAAAACATTTTATGTTATATTGTGAATGAAAACTTGTTCAAATTTGCAGACAATCAAAATATGCTATATTGTGATGATATCAAGTTTTATGTAGGTGTTGTCTTATTTCCATATTATATGACCTCAAAATACATCAATCAATGTTTACAAACTTGTATTAATCACAATGAATATTTGAGCCCTACAATCTTAGGATAATTCACAAAGATATGATCATTATTTTATAATATCCCAGTCCCCTCATATTTCTATTTTAAAATTATCTATTTTTTATTCAAGTTTATACTACGATTAAGTATATATCCTTATATAATTAAGACCGTGACTAAGTAAAGTTAGATAGCATATCCCCACTCTTATATAAACACTTAGCATATATAGAGACAATGAAATATTAGCATACATATTGCAAGTAATGTAATGAATAATAGGAGTCTCTTCAAATATCTATAAGGAACTTTCCATGACTTTCTAATAGACTCAAATATAATAGACTCTTCATTAAATGTAAGGGTGACTTTTAATCTTCACTATTGATCTATATTATTCTTTAAGTACTACCCTTAACTAAATGTAAGAATGCCTTTTGTCTTCACCATTGATCTCTCTTTTGAGTATTCTTCACTAAGTTATATGATTTAGTTACCGGGTTGTGAGTTTGGAGATCTTTATCTCTGCAATGTAGAAGCCGAGAATAGGGGGTACGAGAGTGGAGAATCGGTGAAGAGAGAGATCAATGGGAATGAGATGATCAATTTAATACGTATGATGAATGAAAATAACAGTCTAGTTTTACATTTGATTCTTCTTTGTGATTGTTCAGTGTTTCCTGAATGTTTCATTTTTATTATTTACAACTCATTTTGTTTGGTTTTCTCTTTCGGTTCGATAGTCTAACACCCATATTGTCATCACGATCGAGCACATCTTTATTATGAATATGTTGTGATGGAATTCGATAACAAAGAAAAAATATTTATTTTAAATGTTTTATGTTATGTTTGGATGTAACTCAAGTCTTAGTATCGAGTTTATTGAAGAAGTTTATCAACTTGTGGAAACCGTTTTTGTGCGACAGAGAATGCAATTTAAATCTGGTCATTAATTGAGTCGAGAAGGGCTTCCAATAATCATTGCACAATTATTACGTTGGTTTGGAGTAATTTTATTTCATTTTAAATAAGTTATGGCAGTTTTATTTCGTTGGTTTGGAGTCTTATTCCTTTTGGTTTGGAGTAATTTTGAATCCAATCTTGATCTTGATGATCCAATCTTCATTTAATCATTCAAATAATTTAATAAAACTGCCATAACTTATTTAAAATGAAATAAAATTACTCCAAACCAAAAGGAATAAGGGTGGTGGTATTCAAAACACAATGAGAATTGGTAATTTCAGAGATCTAGGCACTCTAGCCTATCAACAACCTCAAATGTTTAAAAGATCTGACTTGTCAAGGCCTCCACAATACTACACAATGATGGATTAGGTTTCCTAGGCTTCAAACCACTTAGACTCAAGGAATTCTAAGACTCTGTTTTAATTCCCATGCTTCCAATACACAAAGTTCTTTTAAACTGTTCCAAAGGCTTAATAGGCTGCCAATAACCCTGCAACAGACTTAGGATGGTAATAAATTTGTCTTCCCTCAAAACACTTGACAAGATGAAAACATTTCTAGACACCCTTTTCAGAGTTCTATAACACACCAAAAGCTTTTATAGGGTTACTTTGGACCAACACACCTAACCATGACTAAACCCCTGTTTTCAATGCATGAAAATGACCAAATTTTCAAAGCAACTACTCTCCTCAAATTCCCTTATCCCACCAAACCTTCAATAGAGTTATAAAATGACTCAAAATGGTTAAATCCAAAAGCAATTAGACTCATGGGCCCTGCAACACCAAAACCCCCAAATCTTGACTCCAAACCCTGGTTTGCTAGGGCTTCCCCAATCTCCTGTTACAACTCACTCCTGCATCAAATTAGTGATCGAATCACCATTCATTCAACATGAAAATTTTTTTTCAAACATAAAAACCCTTCCTTATTTGGACAGATCATCCACTGCTACACATTGCATCCAATTTCATTGTATTTTCTCACTGTTCTTTAACTGTGATCACCTTTACTCCACACAACTCTGCATATGCACAGTTAATGATCTAATAATACAGGTTAGAATTAACATTCCATGGTTAGAATGGTTCTCATTTTATATTGAAACAGTTGTTACGCCAGTGGTCTATCTAATAGCATTTCTTATTTTAGTTTACTGTTATTGCAGTAGGAACTTAGAATAATGAGAACCATTCTAACTATGGTTATGCCAGTGGTCTATCTAATAATGAGACTCAATATAAAATGAGACTCATTCAAAAATGGCATGAATTGAACAAAGAAACATTGCAATTCCTTTAATGCATTAGAATAACCGAATTGAGACTTCAAGATGAATGAATTTTGTAGAAAATAGAGTATTTCTATTGATTACAGTTTTATCCATTTTCAACTTATATAAATTCTAAACAACTAATTCAACCAAATTTTCATAAATCCTAAATCCACAGTTTATATACAACATTCAATTCTTATTGAAAATCGATTCGACATACCTTAACCCTTTGGTTCAACTCTTCACCCTGTTAGCTTCTACTAGTGTTATTGTTGTATTAATCCCTTTTCATTCACTGTTGCTGACATTCGTTTACTTCAGTGGTTCCACACATTGATTACACCCAAACTAGGGCATCGACCATGAAGCACAGTTAATGTCTTTCCCAATTCCGAGCACTGAACAAGTTAAATAACATTACCCTAATTTGTTTTTTCATCCAGCGGCATGGGATCTCCGTGATGAAAGCACAAATTAGAGCCACGACTTCATAGCAAAGCTGACACGGTGTACCCTAAACCTCCTTCACTTCTACCCTTGTCTAGCTTCTACCTCCTTTGCGTGCGCTGAAATGAAGTTTCAAACTTTTGTTTTTTTTAATACATGCTAGTGTTGGTCGCAAGTTCGACTACCACCTGTACACACTAAAATGGTGCACTTCTATGAACCATTACATGCAAGGTTGCTCAAGAATGAGGCCTCACAAAGCGGCTCATAGCTCTCTATGCATGGAGTTGCAAGGGACTATGATGTGTTTGCTCTCAGCTAGAGCTACAAGCTTGTGACCTTGCTAGTCAACCACACAATGAGAGATTCAAGTGAAGACAAGGGCAAGAGTGCCAATATCCTCAAGAATCACTATGAAAATGCAATGCAATGCAACTACAATGAGAATGCAATCTAAGCTATGAAAGGAAAGTACAATGCAACTAATCTATGAAAGGAAATAGCAATGGATTACAATGCCTCCTATTTAGACTATGTGAGTTAAATCTATTGCATAAAAGGAAATCTATACTAAGAATGCCATTATCATGCAACTAAGAAAGCAAATATGCAACTAAATGATGAAAGCAACAAGTCTTTAATATCCTCAAAAGCTCCAAATGCACCTAAAACTTGCAGCATAACATTAGCATAAAAACATGGTATGAAAATGGAGGAGAGAGATCTCCTTTTATAAGAAATGCAAAGAAATGGACCATTGAGATTAAGAGGCAAAAAGTCTTAATCAGCGGTGGAGCTTGAAAGAGGAGCAATCCATGTGCACAAGTATCCTCCAATAGGAAAATAAGAGTTGACTTTATGTCCATATGAGACAAAAAGTGCTTTTCTCCTTTTTATAAAATATGAATAATGCTTTATTTGTGCAACTTAGGATAAGAGGAAAAGTGGGGGCTTTTTATTTAATTAAAAGGGGAGGAAATATTCCTTTTAGGTAAATAAAAACTTAGGATAAATGGTTAGCCCATAGGATAAAAATCCAATATATGATCGAAATTAAGATTTGATCAAGAAATTGATAATGTTGAAAATATTGATTATTGATAAAAATGATTCAGGATTGATAAATCAAATAAATGGGGCCCAAAGTCTAGGCGACCATTTTAGGGTGCATACATTTGCCCCTCTTTGACTAATGTGTGATCGATTTGGGAACACATGTAGTCAAAGAAGAATTGAAATGTGAGATCGATCTGGGATCACAAAACAACTCAAATATGAGGTCGATTCAGGATCATATCCAGACAAAGCATGAACAAAGGCCTTTGAACATGAGGTTGATTCGGGATCACATTCAAAGTAAGAGATAAGAATCTCAAATTTGAGCAAAAGCTCACAAAAGATGTCTGAATCAGGAAAATCAGGGATGAGAATCCCATAGGTACTGCCCCCTCGAAATCGAAATCAAAATCAGGTAGAGAGGAGAATAGCGAATTGATAAGGATTTGATCAAATCATAATGAAATCACAATCGAAGGTAAATGATAACAGGATAACCATTAGGCAATGAAACATGCCCCAGCGATGAGCTAGAAGAAAAGAGATAGGGCGAATGAAAGACTAGAAAATTGAGAGACATGAAAAGGAAGAAATTCCACTAAAAATCAAATTATGCCTCAAAAAGTCAGTCAACTGCTCAGAAGAAAGGGAAAATTTGGAAACGCGACTCAGATTTCAATTTTGAGTCTGAAAATGGATAGAAAATGATGTGATATGAAAGACCAAAAATGAAAGATATGATCAAGAAGAATCAGAAAATGAGCACAGTTGACTAACTAGTCTGTAGATGATAAAAAGGAAAGCTCTCTCCATATGCAAAGTGCAAAACTAATCTAACATGACCCTAAAAATGCAAGCTACTATGAAAGTGGTTGACTTGCAAGGTCACAATGCTTATAGACATCTAATTATCATCATCGAGCGTTATTGGTAGTGTCATAAGATCATACAATGCACACTAGCATAACTATGTGGATATGAATATGATCTTTATCAGATAGAAATGTGGGAATCCCACCTAGGCATCAAAAGACATAGAGGTCAAGATGACTAATGCAATGAGATTACCTAAATTTGATATGGCAAGATTATGCTTGTATCAAGACACATGAAAGTCAGGATAACTAGAAGCATGCATTCGCAAAACAGTCAAGAATAATACCTTGTCAATCCATAGTGTCAAGTAAGACCAGCATAAATGCTCATGATAGGTAAGACCAACAAAATATACCCACAAGCAAATAAAGAAATAAAACATGTTCTCATTCCCTCAGTCTTCTAGCTATGCATCATCGAAAACTTCTCAGGGAGAGGCCACTCATCAAAGAAATTCTCATAGACAGCACACAAAGAAAAGTAAAGTCACCATATCTCAAGTGAATTGATTGTTTAAGTGTGTGTGTGTTGGTCATAGAGTCAAACTCTAGTTATCACATCTGCAAATGAGAAATATCGCATCATACTTAGACTATTGGGAAAGACATCTGATAAGTGTTAAGAAACACTCGACGCAAGGGTAGTGTTGAAAAACACTGTTTGGGGTGGTGTTGAAAAACACCTGTTGTGAAATGCCCCAAGAGACAAACGCACCTAAAGGACCAATGCTAACAGTTATGCCCCCTAGACAAAGATAAAGACCAATTCCAGACCAAGTCAAATAAGGTCAAGGCATGATGGAAAGTGGTTAAGTGTTGAGGACGCATGCTAACAAATAGGGGTGCAAAGGCCTCAAGTAGCGCCTATTTCCAAGTTTTCACCACTTGGATTTATTGCAATTTTTTGTCTTTTTTTCATTTTTTTGGATTTTTTGCTACCAAGGCGCCTGTTTCCAGGTTTTCACCGAGGCACTTTTTCTTTTTTCTTTTTTTTTTTGAATTTTTAAATTTTTTTGATTTTTTTATATTTTTTCAAGACTGTATATGCTTTTTAGGATTTTTTCAGCATCATATATCAATTTTTTTGGTATTTTTTCAGGATCATAAAATATGTACAAAGGATGCCCCCAGACAAAATAGGCATCAAACTTCCAAGCAAGATCACATTGTGTATTCCCAATGTCTAGCAAGGTGGAAAAGAAGATGGATAAGCAAGCTGGCGGAGGAAAGGAGAATGAAAGTGAATGGAGGGAAGAAATCCTCAAGGTCAAACTCCTCAAGAGTACCCAAGCTAGGGAAAAATTATCATGCAAAGCACATTTGGATAAGCAATGAAACGATAGCATAGGATAAGCCTCAAAAGTGCACTGCAAAAGAAGGAAGGGATGCAGTCCAAAGGAGTAGACATGTCAAGAGGCGTCATAGCATCGTGTTTATTCTTTTTTTTTTTAGATCAAGACCAAGGGGGAAAAAGATAGCGAAAGGTTAGAATGAATGAAGGAAAATGATTATGAAGGCTAAAAAGGAATGGAATGAAAGCAAGATCATTGTAAGATAGCTCACAAGATAGCCAAATATTCGTGTATAGGTCAACCTTGCCAAGATCAAAGAGAGAAGATGGAATGGATGAAATATGTAGAAGAACTATGCATGATGCCTGATTGTCAGGTTTTCATCATGGTACTTATCCAAGGCGCCACAAGGGAGTGGTTTTCACCATAGGATGAATTTATTTCTCTTTACTTTTGCTACCAGGGTTCCTGTTTCCAGGTTTTCACCATGGCACATTTTCAATTTTTTTATTTATTTTTTCTTTCTTTTTGAATTTTTCTATTTTTTTGAATTTTATCTTTTTTTGGAAGAAGACAAGCTTTTCAAATAATGCTCCTTGAAAGGATAAATCATTGATATACCAAAGATTCAAAATGATATGCTCAAAGATGCTAATAGGGAAAGGAATATAAAAAAAAAAAAAAGGAGGATAAGGCTTTATGTAAAGCGAGTGAGGTTGGAAGATAGGAGGAATAGGCAAATGAGGAAAAATGATAGAAGGTAGAAGGATAATGAATGGAGGGATTGTGAAAGGGTAGATGGAAAGGAAGGCAAGATCAACATCAACACACACCTTGAAGGGTGGCAAGAGGGTGGAGGAAATGTGAATGAAGGAATACGAAAAAGAATATGGCAAATATTTAGCAGAGGTTGTAGTTCAGGCACATGGAATTGAAGAATATTTTTGGAAGAAAATGAAGTGGAAGCCTTTGGAAGCTTGAATGTCAACTTTACTTTTTGTTCAACATGAGACTCTTTCAAGAGAGACTATGGAATCCATATAGCCTTAGGCTTTTTATTTCCTTTTGATGTTTTAGAGAGAATATCTTGAATGATGGATTTTGGAACCCATACTTGTCTTGTAGTTTTCTTCTTAGATATCTCTTTTGACTTTATGCCCCCATGTCGATTAGAGGAGACATGGTGATCTTCTTTTTTTGATGGATTCTTGTATTGCTTCTTTTTCTTGTATTGCTTCTTTTTCTTGTATTGAACATTCAAGTTACTTCCAAAAGACTTGAGACTTGTGGAAGAAGGATAATATGATTGGTTTAGATGGGTGGGTGGATGAAAAGGATTCAAGGGTATGCATCTATGTTGATCTTGAGGAAAGATAGGAGATGGAGGGATGTAAAGACCCAAGATGGATGATGAATTAGGAGAGTTAGGAGGGGAAAGTGAAGGGATATAAGGACCCAAGATGGAAGGAAGACATGAAGCCCTTAGTATTGGTGGAGGAGGTCCAAGGATAGAAGTGGAAGATGTAAAAGGATAATCAATAAGTTCATCAGCATCTATATGATAACCAAGGATATCAGCATCTTTAGAGTGAGCATTAGAGTTTTCAACAGGATCATGCACATCTTGAATAGGAGCAACTTCTTTGATAAGATCATTCAAAGCTTGCAAAGACTTAGGAAGAGAAGAAAGTGGAAATGAAAATGGAGTGGTAGAACAAGAAGATGGAATACTTTGATCTTGACAAGGATCTTTGGATAGCATAAGTGCATCATTTTTTTCTTGATTTTCAATAGGCTTAACATCGAAAGTAACAACACCATTTTTAATAACCTTAATGGAAGTATCATCTTTGGAAAGCGCAAGTGTGGTAAGGTTATTTTGTTTATCAATAAGCTCAACAGTGTAAGTAGTAGCTTGATCTTGCTTAGGAGGTGGTGGAATAGATGCGGAAGAGTGTAGAAGATCAAAAGAACCATGAAATAGAGGAGAGATATTATGAACAGGATTGGATGACATGGAAAGTTCTTGATCTTGATCTTTCTTTATGTTTTTTTCTTTATCATTTTTAGAGTCCTCTTGACATGGAGCCACTTCTAAGGACAAGGAAGTATGTTGGAATTGTATGGAAGACTTTGGAAGAGATGGTGAAGGACTAGATGAAGTAGGCAATATAGCATTTAAAGGCTTAGGCTCTTTAGATTTAGCATTTTTTAAAGTATTTTCAGCCAAGTGAAGGTTAGCTTGAGTTTCTTTAAGAGATAGCCCTTGAGGATAACTATAGGGAACTGCATGAAAATTATTAGGATCTTTGTTGGATGAAGGATTTGTGAAAGATTCGGAAGCTTTAGGAGATGTATGGGAATTGGATGAAGTAGAGGATGGAAGGGAACCGTCACAAGACAAAGGTTCAACATTAACATGATCTTGCTTGAGAGTGCAACCTTTATTTTCAGCATGAATGTTCTTAGAGGAAGGATTCTTATAATATTTACGTTTCAAATCAGTACGGTGCATTTTATATTCCTCAACCTTCTATGAATCATTACATGTAATGGCTTGATTTGTAATGGCTCATTCTTGAGTTTCCTTACATGTAATGATTCATAGAAGTGTGACACATTTATATCTATTGCTCACCCTCATTCTCCCCTGATAGGATATGAATGAGTTGCTAAACTTGCACTTTAACCTGTCGTAGAGTGTCTTTTTCTATTCTTACCTGAAACTGGTTTTTTACCTACATGCTTAGATTTGTTCTAGACTGAAACAAATGAGCTAAAACTATTGGGTTTGAGTTTAACGAATGCTACTCTTGATCACTTGTTGCATCACGGTTACCTCTCTAGCTACTTGCTTATTGAGCTTCTTGCTCATTGCTCGGCTTTAGTCAATTGATTGCTGTAAGTGCTTGAGCACTTTTGACGAGCCATCTCTCTATTGTTCTACTTTGACAAGTGATCTTTATTAGCTTTGCTTATCTCAAATCTAAGAAACTTTGTCTCATTCTATTAGTCAACCAACATCTCTTTTCATGCCGGTTACAACTTGGTCTCAATTTGAGTAGGAGAGTCATCCTCCGTTCAATTATACACAGTTACCTTCTCCAACTAGATGTTCAAAAGCACCTATTAGCAACAACAGTTCTAGTTCTAACCAATCTAAGAATTCTAAGGCTACACCGTGGTATAAAGGAGGTTTCCTCTTTTCCGCATTCAAGACCCCCAAAAACATAGACAGTGTCTCACTCACTTTGACTGAACAAGAAAAGTTTCAACTCTTGCAAGAACACTTTGAGCGTAAGGATAATCAAGCGCACTTAGACAAAGAACACAATCAACAAAGGATGGATGCTACTAGGCGCATGGCTTATAGAGGGACATTTCATGAGCAACCTGAGACTAGTAATCATGAGCATAGACCTCTTTTTAATGGCAACAATGGCAACAACACGCCACCAAGATCTCCTCCAAGAACCACTTTTGGTATGCCTTCTTCACCTCCTAGACCTCCTCCCTCTCAACATGAGGCAGAGGCTAATGATGAGATTTCTAGTGAGGATCTTATGAGATGTGAACAAGATGTGGATTTCCAACGAATGATGCATAAGCTTTTAGAGCGTAATGGCGATCAATATTTTCAATATATGACTTCTAGAGGATACAAGCTTCCTCCTGGCTATGATGTCAGACAAATTGTCCAACAAAGAGTACCAACTGAATTGGAAGTCCTTTAAGAATAATTACGTCAGACAAATCAACGCCTTACCCAAATGGCATTAGAAAGAGAGCCTCCAAAGGTCTCTTTTGTAGAATCAATTTGTGCTCTTCCTTTTGATAAAGATCTATACATGGTCCCGTTTCCTAAGGATATTGAGGTTCCTAAATATGACAAGTATGATGGAAATGGTGACCCTCATGATCATGTGCGTCATTTTTATGCTCTTAGTATGGATTTTCTTCATGAAGACACATATCTTCTATGCTTATTCCCTCAAAGCTTAAGAGGCCAAGCTTTGGAATGGTTTGCGAAATTGACACCACCACTTAAGACTTTTGATGAGTTAGCTCAGCAATTTACCCAGCAGTACTCTTACAACATCCAACAACCTGTCACTGTGATAGATCTCGGTAATCTAAGACAACATCAAGGTGAGCCATTTGCAACTTACTTACAATGTTGGAGGTCATTGTATTCTCGATATCCTCATTAGCTACCCAAAAGAGAAAAGATTGACATTTTCATCAACACACTTGTGCCTGAGCTATTTTATGATCTAAGGAAGCAATTGTTCTCCTCTTTCAATGACATGGTTGAAAGTGCATATCAAATTGAGGATGTAGCTATAAGAAAAGGGGATATTGTTATTAATAAAGATGCTAAAGGCAATGGTAAGGACAAGAATAAACCTTGGAATAAGAACAAGTATGTTGTTAATGATGGGGTTGTTGATGCTCCTAAAGTTAAAGAGCCCACTTTCAATCTCTCCAACGCTATCTATGCAGCAAAACAACAAGAAGCTAGCAACACTCACAATGCTCCTAAACCTCAATATGCAGATAAGCCTAAGAAGTCATTTCGAAAGTGAGTCTATACCAAGTTGGCAGAACCTTACGATGTGATCCTTAAGACTTTGGTTGACAATGGATATCTTACGCTTCCTGATAAACCTGGTAACTGGGATCTGATAAATAAGCCTGATTGGTGGAGAGAGGATCATTACTGCCATTATCACAGAAATAAGGGACATCCAACAGATAATTGTTTTAGGCTTAAGGATGATATTCAGGATCTTATTGAGAATGACACAATCTCCACTGATGGCTTAACTAAAAATTCTGATCACACAGCTTTCAAAGATCCTCTACCTAAGCATGATAAGGGGGAAACCTCTCAAACACATAAGAAGACTCATGATGCAAAGATCAATTACACGTATCCTTCTAATACGCTTGTGATTAACATGGTAGAGCCCATTGAGAGTGTTCTAATGATGAGGTCTCAAGATGATAATAACACCAATCATGGTAAGCCAAAGTTAGTCTTGCAAACACGTGGTAGTTCATCTTCCCGAAGTGAGACACTGAATGCTGTTACTAGGGGGCAAGCCAAGATTGTCCTTAAAACTATGCAAGATCCCAAGCAAGCTTTGCCTTCCAAACAAGTGGCTCCTTCAGCCACCCCTAGCTATGATCTTGTCCAACATTTGCAAAAGACACCAGCACAAATATCTATCCTTGAGTTGCTTCGGTTATCCTCTTCGCATAGAGAGATTCTTGATGAGGCTCTACGTACAACACGTGTTCCCAATGACATTGATCCAGATCAATTTTAGGCTATGGTCAACCACATTTCATCTTCGCTATCTCTCTCCTTTTCTGCAGAAGATGACATATCTATTGCTCACCCTCATAATCTAGCTTTACACATTGAATGAGTTGCTTAAAAATGTGTGCTATAAATGTGTCACACTTCTATGGATCATTACATTCAAGAACGCTCAAGAATGAGGTCTCAAAAATCAATCCATAGGTCCCTAGGCATGGAGTGCAAGGGTTTTTAAGAATGCTCTCAGCTAGAGCTATTTAGCCTATAACCTTGCTAGTAAACCATGCAATGGAAGATTCAATGAAGATAAGGGCAAGAATGCCAATATCCTCAAGAATCAAGAATGAAAATGCAATGCAATGCTAACTAGAAATGAGAATGCAAGCTAAACTATGAAAGGAAATATGCAAGTGTTACAACCCAAGCTAATTAATCTATGTGAGCTAATCTAGAGCATAGAAATGAAGCTAATCTAAGAAAGCATAAATATGAAGCTAAGCTAAGAATGCAAGAATGAGATGTAGAATGCAAGAATGAGATGTAGATGCTAAGAATGCTCCAAATCTCCAAAAGCTCCAAAGTGACCTAGAAAACCTGCAGCATAAAGTTAGCATAAAAAGTTGGGGATCTAGAAATGAAGAAGAGAGCTCTTCTTTTATAGGAAATGAGAAGGAATGGACCATGGAGATTAAGAGGCAAAAGATTTAATCAACGGTGGAGCTTAAAAGAGGAGAAATCCATGTGCATAAATATCCTCCAATGAGAAAATAGGAGTTGACTTTTGTGTCCATATGAGACAAAAAGTGCTTTCCCCTTTTTTATAAAATAAGAATAATGCTTTATTTGTGCAACTTAGGATAAGAGGAAAAGTGGGGAATTTTTATTTATTAAAAGGGGAGGAAATATTCCTTTTAAATAAATAAAAACTTAGGATAAGATGGTTAGCCCATAGAAAATAATCGAATAAATGATAAAATAGGATTTGATCAAGAGCAAGCAATTTATGATTTTAGCAAAAATGCTAGCAAGGGGCTAATAGTCTAGGTGACCATTTTTAGGTGTATACATTTGCCCCTCTTTGACTAATGTGTGATCGATCTGGGAACACATGCAGTCAAAGAATGAAGTTGAAATGTGAGATCGATTTGGGATCACAAAGCAAGTCAGATCAGCCAAGAAAGCAAGAGATAACCAAGACGGCAAGCAATAGCATTTTGACTCCAAAGAATGAAGTGCAGAGAGATAGAAAATCTTGCATGGTCAACCTAGTAGCGACAGTACTAAACACTTAGGAAAGAGATAGCCAATAAGATATGATGTGTCTACCCCCTCGGGATCGAAAGTGAAATCCAGGTAGAGGGAAAGCAGTAGCAAGAGAGACATGATCAAATCACTAGAAATCATAATCAAAGGGAGAGAATAGAATAACCATCAAGCAGTGAAGATATGCCCCACACATGGGACCCGGGGCACGAACCAAGCGGTCCCTCAACCCGAAAACACCACGGAGGGGAAGAATTTGAACTTGGGATCTGAAAGTGAATGAAAGACTAGAAATTTGAAAAAGATGGAGAGGAAGAGGTGAAGATTGCCCCAGCAAAGATCAAAGGATTAGGCCTCATAAGGTTAGCCAACTACGCAAAAGAGGGGGAAAAGGTGATTTGGATAATCTAAGTGAACTTGAATTTTGGTTTGGATCCCGAAATGAATAGAAAATGATGTGATATGAAAGACAAGAAGTGAAAGACATGATCGGGAAGAAGCAAAAGGTGAGCGCAGTTGATTAACAAGTCCATGAAAGATAAAGGAGAGCTCTCTCCATATGCAAGATGCAAAACTAACTAACATGAACCTAAGAATGCAAGGTACATGAAAAGTGGTTTACTTGCAAGGTTACAAAGCCAATAGACATCTAATATTCATCATCAAGCATTATTAGTAGTATCGCAAGATCATACAATACACACTAGCATAACTATGTGGATCTGAATATGATCTATATCAGATAGAAATGTGGAAATCCGATCTAGGCATCAAAGACATGCAGGTCAAGATGAATAGTGCAATGAGATTACCTAAGTTTGATATAGCAAGATTATGCTCGCATCGAGACACAAGAAAGTCAAGATGACTATAAGCATGCACTTGCGAAACAGTCAAGGATAATACCTTGTAGGTCCATAGTGTCAAGTAAGACCAGCATAAATGCTCATGATAGTTAGGACCAACAAAATATACCCACAAGCAGATAAAGAAATAAAACATGTTCTCATTCCCTCAGTCTTCTAGCTATGCATCATCGAAAATGATCATAGGGGGAGAACACTCAGCAAAGAAAGCATCATAGACAGCACACAAAGAAATAAAGCTAAGCAAGTCTCAGCGAGTCAAATGTTTAAGTGCATGTGTGTAGGTCATAGAGTCAAACTTTGAATATCACATCTACAAATGAGAAATATCATATCATCTAGACTGTGGGTAGGATATCCGATAAGTGTTAAGAAACACTCGACGCAAGGGTAAGTGTTGAAAAACACAGTTGGGGTGGTGTTGAAAAACACCGTTTGCGAGGTGCCTAAAAAAACCCAAACGCACAAAGAGACCCAGGATAAGCTGAAAACAACGTATGCCCCCTAGACTAGGACAAGAGTCAATTCCAGGCTAGGAGAGGCAAAGCGAGAAGTGGAGCGAATGAGCGCCACACAAGACTGATAGACATAGGTGCAGAGGGTCTCAAGTAGTGCCTGTTTCCAAGTTTTCACCACTTGATAGATTTATTGCAATTTTTTCAGGACTTTTTACAATTTTTTTGTATTTTTGCTACCAAGGAGCCTGTTTCTAGGTTTTCACCAAGGCACTTTTTCAAATTTTTTTGATTTTGATTTTTTTAAATTTTTTTAAATTTTTTTTCAGGACTTTATATGCTTTTTAGGATTTTTTCAGCATCATATATCAATTTTTTTTTTTTGGAGTTTTTTCAGGATCATAAAATATGTACAAAGGATGCCCCAGACAGAAACGGGCATCAAGAATCTGCTTCCTCTGATGTAGAGAGCTGATAGGCCCCAGGCCCAAATGCTGCAACTGTGACGATAGGAGGTCTCAACCAGTTTGACCAATAATAACCAGCCCTAAGCAATGTCTGAGCTAGCGGAGGATCGTTAGAATGTGATCCACATATGCCATCGTGGATTTCAGCTAGCACTTTTTCTAACTCCTCTATTTCTAGACACTTAAGGAGAGTTCCATCTAGACCCTTCCTATACAAGTCACCAGAGACAAAGGCAAAGTGGAAGGGATGGTGGAAGGAATGGTGTGGTGGATTTGCAAGAGGAATATGAGGTGGAAGATATGAAAAGATGGTAGGATTGTAGAATTTGTGAGCAGGATAGCATAATTCATCCACTAGGAACTTGAAGCGAAATTTATGCTTTTTCATTTGTAAAATGGATGTTGAAGTAACCAAGGCATTAGAAACTTTGTTCTTAGCTCTAGGAATGGGTTGAAGTGTAACAGATATGAGATCATGCTTGAAGTAGTGCATCATTTTTTTGTAGAGAATCAGCTTGTCATCTTTTATTTGAGAATCATTATTTTTGAGCAGATTTTTATTTTTACTTTTCTTAGGTGCGGATACTGCCACAATGTGGTTTTTTCCATCCGACCATTTCTCTTTTCTTTTGATTTGATGACCGTGATGTTTGATTGCTGATTCAATCTTTTTTGTTGCTAGTTCGCTGGTGGAAGAAGTAACAGATGTTGATGGGAGATAAAATGAAGTGACTGGTTCAATAGTATTTATGTGAAGGATGTCATCTCTGGTGACATGAGAGGTTGAGCCTATAGGGTAAGCTCCAAAAGTAGCTAGATCTAGACTTGTCATAGAAGAACCAGCGTGGTCCACTAAGGCAATACGAGGAACAAACTCATCAGACCCCACACAAGACCCATCAACCACGTCGGGATGGTTACTACAAGAATGAACCATATCAACATCCATATCATCAGTAGATATACATTTTTCTCCCCAAAGAAGTGAAGTAGAGGGAAGATCATCTCCCATTTGAACCATAGTGTGTATTGGTGACTCATCTGTATCTATGTCTGAATTACTGAGCATGGGAGTATTTCTAGAATCCTCTCTATAGATCCACTCTTGAATAGCTTGTTCTTCTCTTTCTGCTTCTAAAGGAACGGATGAAGGAACAAAGGTATCAAAGATCACCATAGCTGAAGTGGAAGGCTTCATCTGATTAGAAGGTCTCCCATATAACCTAGGAGAAATAGGTATAGAAGCAAAGGAACCCAGTGTATATTCACCCATACCAAGGCTCGTCATCTTAAGTGATTTCTCAGCATCAGCTAGAGACGTACTAGGATCAACAAAAGGTTCATTATGAGGAACAAATTTTTCAGTAGCAGCAAGAGCATTGATAGCAATAGTATGGTCTCCAGGAATCACAACCTCAGTGCCATTATATGGAAATTTGACGCACTGATGATAAGTGGAAGGAACAACCTGCATGTCATGGATCCAAGGATGACCCGAAAGAATGTTATATGCGAGTGGGATGTCCAATACTTGGAAGCTACTATCTTTCATGATAGGGCCCACTCGGACAGGCAGCGTGACAAGACCTTTGGAAGATCTTTCCACTTCATCATAAGCTTTTATAGTAATCTTCTTCTTAGAATCCATAGCCAATTCTGACAAACCCAATTGTTGTATGACATTGAAAGAAACAATATTTAACCCTGCACCATTGTCTATCAAGACTCGGCGGACTCGGGTATTGTAGACTAGAACTTCAATGTGTAAAGCTAGATTATGTGGGTGAGCAATAGATATGTCATCTTCTGCAGAAAAGGAGAGAGATAGTGGAGATGAAATGTGGTTCACCATAGCCTGAAATTGATCTGGATCAATGTCATTGGGAACACGTGTTGTACGTAGAGCCTCATCAAGAATCTCTCTATGCGAAGAGGATAACCGAAGCAACTCAAGGATAGATATCTGTGCTGGTGTCTTTTGCAAATGTTGGACAAGATCATAGCTAAGGGTGGCTGAAGGAGCCACTTGTTTGGAAGGCAAAGCTTGCTTGGGATCTTGCGCAGTTTTAAGGACAATCTTGGCTTGCCCCCTAGTAACAGCATTCAATATCTCACTTCGGGAAGATGAACTATCATGTGTTTGCAAGACCAACTTTGGCTTACCATAATTGGATTTATTATCATCTTGAGACCTCATCATTAGAACACTCTCAACAGGCTCTACCATGTTAATCACAAGCGTATTAGAAGGATACGTGTAATTGATCTTTGCATCATGATTCTTCTTATGTGTTTGAGAGGTTTCCCCCTTATCATGCTTAGGTAGAGGATCTTTGAAAGCTGTGTGATCAAAATTTTTAGTTAAGCCATTAGTGGAGATTGTGTTGTTATCAATGAGGTCTTGAATATCATCCTTAAGCCTAAAACAATTATCTGTCGGATGTCCCTTATTTCTGTGATAATGGTAGTAATGATCCTCTCTCCACCAATCTGGCTTATTTATTGGATCCCAGTTACCAGGTTTATCAGGAAGCGTAAGATATCCATTGTCAACCAAAGTCTTAAGGATCACATCGTAAGGTTCTACCAACTTGGTATAGACTCGCTTTCGAAATGAATTCTTAGGCTTATCTGCATATTGAGGTTTAGGAGCACCATGAGCATTGGTAGCTTCTTGTTGTTCTGCCACATAGATAGCATTGGAGAGATTGAAAGCGGGCTCTTTAACTTTAGGAGCATCAACAACCCCATCATTAACAACATACTTGTTCTTATTCCAAGGTTTTTTCTTGTCTTTGCCATTGCCTTTAGCATCTTTATTAATAACAATATCCCCTTTTCTTATAGCTACATCCTCAATTCGATATGCACTTTCAACCATGTCATTGAAAGAGGAGAACAGTTGCTTCCTTAGATCATAAAATAGCTCAGGCACAAGTGTGTTGACGAAAATTTCAATCTTTTCTCTTTCAGGTAGCGGATGAGGATATCTAGAATACAATGACCTCCAACGTTGTAAGTAAGTTGCAAATGGCTCACCTTGATGTTGTCTTAAATTACTGAGATCTATCATGGTGACAGGTTGTTGGATGTTGTAAGAATAATGTTGTGTGAAGCGCATAGCCAACTCATCAAAAGTCTTCAAAGGAGGTGTCAACTTTGCAAACCATTCTAAAGCTTGTCCTCTTAAGCTTCGAGGGAATAATCATAGCAAAAATGTGTCTTCATGAAGAAAGTCCATGCTAAGAGCGTAAAAGTGACGCACATGGTCATGGGGGTCACCATTTCCATCATACTTATCATATTTGGGAACCTCAATATCCCTAGGAAATAGGGCCATGTATAGACTTTTATCAAAAGGAAGAGCACAAATTGATTCTACAAAAGAGACCTTTGGAGGCTCTCTTTCTAATGCCATTTGGGTAAGGCGTTGATTTGTTCGACGTAATTCTTCTTGAAGAACTTCCAACTCAGTTGGTACTCTTTGTTGGACAATTTGTCTGACATCATAGCTAGGAGGAAGTTTGTATCCTCTAGAAGTCATATATTGAAAGTACTGATCGCCGTTACACTCTAAAAGCTTATGCATCATTCGTTGAGAGACCACATCTTGTTCAAATCTCATAAGATCCTCACTAGAAATCTCATCATCAGCCTCAACCTCATGTTGAGAGGGAGGAGGTCTAGGAGGTGAAGAAGGCATACCAAAAGTGGTTCTTGGAGGAGATCTTGGTGGCGTGTTGTTGCCATTATTGTCATTAAAAAGAGGTCTATGCTCATAGTTACTAGTCTTGGGTTGCTCATGAAATGTCCCTCTATAAGCCATGCACCTATTAGCATCCATCCTTTGTTGATTGTGTTCTTTTTCTAAGCGTGCTTGGTTATCCTTATGCTCAAAGTGTTCTTGCAAGCATTGGAATTTTTCTTGTTTAGTCAAAGTGAGTGAGACACTGTCTGTGTTTTTGGGGGTCTTGAATGCAGAAAAGAGGAAACCTCCTTTGTACCATGGGGTAGCCTTAGAATTCTCAGATTGGTCAGAACTAGAATTGTTGTTTCTAATGGGCACTCGTGAGTGTCTAGTTGGAGAAGGTAACTGTGTATAATTGAACAGAGGATGACTCTCCTGCTCAAATTGAGACCGAGTTGTAACCGGCATGAAAAGAGATATTGGTTGACCAATAGAATGAGACAAAGTTTCTCAAATTTGAGATAAGAAAAGCTAATAAAGATCACTTGTCAAAGTAGAACAATAGAGAGATGGCTCATCAAAAGTGCTCAAGCACTTACAGCAATCAATTGACTAAAGCCAAGCAGTGAGCAAGAAGCTCAATAAGCAAGTAGCTAGAGAGGTAACTGTGATGCGACAAGTGATCAAGAGTAGCATTTGTTATGCTCAAATCCAATAGTTTTAGCTCATTTGTTTCAGTCTAGAACAAATCTAAGCATGTAGGCAACAAGCTAGCTTCAGGTAAGAACAGAAAAAGATAATCTACGACAAGTTAAAGTGCAAGTTTAGCAACTCCAGATTGCAGCAGCAACAAGATAGCAAAAAGATTCTGGGCGACACTTTCCAGGCAGACAGGGTGATATTTCTCAGTCGGGCGATACTTTGCCTTAAACTAGGTGATAGACCTCAATATACTAGAGCGATAGACTTCAGAAAAAGTAAGCGATAGACAGTAGGTGCAAACTATCGTGTGATATTTCTCAGTAAGGCATGCGATACTATTGCAAATTTGTATGACTTTTTGACCAGTGAACATAAAAGTCTCAGTTTTGAAGCGTTTTGATCAAGCTCAAAGGTTGGATAGTGCAATTTTTTAGTTTGACAAGCAGTAACAGTAGATAAGAGACAGGTTTGCAAATAGTATAAGATCAAACATGTCATAGAACACTTGAAACAAGGGCAAAAGCAACTTTTCCAAGACAAGCACTTGTGATATCAAAATAGAGAGCCTTACGAATGCTACCGTTTATTTGAATGTTGAAGATGTTTACACTGGTATAGCACAATCGAAGACAATTCAAGCAATTACTACCTAGAAGGACAAGGCTCATTACTTAGCAACGTGGCCCACAACTTGATGCTCCCTTGCCTCACACCAAGTGGTTGCCCACAAGAGATATTGGCGTTGTCATGGAAGTGTCAAAAACACAACCAAAGGAACACATATGGTGAGTGTCTTGGGGTGATCCGGGTAAGTCCACTTGGATCAATCCTTGCACCAAGAAGCTAAGCGGTTAAAATAGGGTGGCCTCTATCTAATGGTTCATAGTAAGGGTTTCCATTCATAGCACCCCTCTTGCTCCTCATAAAGGACTAGGACCTCGCGGCCTCAAGAGTACCTTAAGCATTCTTTCTTAATGCTTTCCTCATGGTCACAATCCCACAAGTTACTCACATCAAGCGAAGATAAGTACTATGTCTACCAAGGTTTTGTGTCCTTGATAGCTATAAATGTGTCACACCTCTTCATTTCTATGCTCTAGTTGATAGATATGGATGTTGATGTGGTTCATACCTCTCGTAACCCACCTGACGTGGTTGATGGGTCTTGTGTGGGGTCTGATGAGTTTGTTCCTCGTATTGCCTTAGTGGACCACGCTGGTTCTTCTATGACAAGTCTAGATCTAGCTACTTTTGGAGCTTACTCTATAGGCTCAACCTCTCATGTCACCAGAGATGACACCCTTCACATAAATACTATTGAACCAGTCACTTCATTTCATGTTACTTCTTCCACCAAAGAACTAGCAACAAAAAAGATTGAATTAGCAATCAAACATCATGGTCATCAAGTCAAAAGAAAAGAGCAATGGTCAGATGGCGAAAACCACATTGTGGTGGTATCCACACCTAAGAAAAGTAAAAATAAAAATCTGCTCAAAAATAATGATTCTCAAATAAAAGATGACAAGCTGATTCTCTACAAAAAAATGATGCACTACCTCAAGCATGATCTCATATCTATTATACTTCAGCCCATTCCTAGAGCTAAGAAAAAAGTTAGTAATGCCTTGGTTACTTCAACATCCATCTTACAAATGAAAAAGCATAAATTTCGCTTCAAGTTCCTGGTGGATGAATTACGCTATCCTGCTCACAAATCTTACAATCCTACCATCTTTTCATATCTTCCACCTCATATTCCTCTTGCAAATCCACCACGCCATTCCTTCCACCATCCCTTACACTTTGCCTTTGTCTCTGGTGACTTGTATAGGAAGGGTCTAGATGGAACTCTCCTTAAGTGTCTAGAAATAGAGGAGTCAGAAAAAGTGCTAGCTGAAATCCATGATGGCATATGTGGATCACATTCTAATGATCCTTCGCTAGCTCAGACATTGCTCAGGGCTGGTTATTATTGGTCAAACTGGTTGAGACCTCCTATTGTCACAGTTGTAGCATTTGGGCCTGGGGCCTATCAGTTCTCTACATCAGAGGAAGCAGATTCTTGATGCCCATTTCTGTCTGGGGCATCCTTTGTACATATTTTATGATCCTGAAAAAATACCAAAAAAATTCATATATGATGCTGAAAAAATCGTAAAAAGCATAAAAAGTCCTTAAAAAATTGTAATAAATCTATCAAGTGGTGAAAACCTAGAAATAGGCACTGCTTGAGACCCTCTGCACCTATGTTTATCAGTCTTGCGTGGCGCTCATTCGCTCCACTTCTCGCTTTGCCTCTCCTAGCCTGGAATTGACTCTTGTCTTAGTCTAGGGGGCATACATTGTTTTAAGCTTATCTTGGGTCTCTTTGTGCGTCTAGGTTTCTTAGGCACCTCGCAAATGGTGTTTTTCAACACCACCCCAACTGTGTTTTTCAACACTGCCCTAGCATCAAGTGTTTCTTAACACTTATCAGATATCCTTCCCGCCGTCTTGAATGATGCAATATTTCTCATTGGCAGATGTAATACTCAAAGCTTGACTCTATGACCTATACACATGCACTTGACTTGCTGAGATTTGTTTGACTTTATTTCTTTGCATGTTGTCTATGATGATTTCTTTGCTGAGTGTTCTCCCCCTATGATTGATTTCGATGATGCATAGCTAGAAGACTGAGGGTATGAGAACATGTTTTATTTCTTTATCTTCTTGTGGGTATATCTTGTTGGTCCTCACTGTCATGAGCATTTATGCTGGTCTTACTTGACACTATGGACCTACAAGGTATTATCCTTGACTATTTTGCGAGTGCATGCTTCTAGTTATCCTGACTTTCATGTGTCTTGATACAAGCATAATCTTGCCATATCAAATTTAGGTAATCTCATTGCATTAGTCATCTTGACCTCCATGTCTTTGATGCCTAGGTGAGATTTCCACATTTCTATCTGATATAGATCATATTCAGATCCACATAGTTATGCTAGTGTGTATTGTATGATCTTGCGAGGCTACCAATAACACTCAATGATGAATATTAGATGTCTATTAGCATTGTGACCTTGCAAGTAAACCACTTTTCATGTAGCTTGCATTCTTAAGTTCATGTTAGTTTAGTTTTGCATCTTGCATATGGAGAGAGCTCTCCTTTCATCTTTCATGGACTTGTTAATCAACTGTGCTCACCTTTCACTTCTTCCTAATCATGTCTTTCACTTCTTTTCTTTCATATCCCATCATTTGCTATTCATTTCCGGATCGAAACTGAAATCCAAGATCACCTTGATCATCCAAATCACCTTTTCCCCCTCTTCCGCGCAGTTGGCTAACCTTTTTGAGGCCTGATCCTTCGATCTTCATTGGGGCATTCTTCACTTCTTTATCTCCATCTCTTTCAAACTTCTAGTCTTTCATTCACTTTCAATCCCAAGTTCAAATTCCCCCCTCCGTGGTGTTTACGGGTTGAGGGACCACTTGGTTCGTGCCCCGGGTCCCATGTGTGGGGCATCCCTTCACTACTTGATGGTTGTTCTATTCTCTTTCTTCGATTATGATTTCTAGTGATTTGATCATGCTGCTCTTGCTTCTGCTTTCCCTCTACCTGGATTTTGCTTTCGATCCCGAGGGGGCAGACGCATCATATCTTATTGGCTATCTCTTTCCTAAGTGTTCAGTACTATCACTACCAGGTTGATCATGTAGGATTTGCTATCTCTCTGCACTTCATTCTTTGGAGTCAGATCGCTATTTGCTTGCCTTCTTGGCTATCTGCTTGCTTTCTTGGCTGATCTGAGTTGTTTTGTGATCCCAGATCGATCTCACATTTCAATTCTTCTTTGACTGCATGTGTTCCCAGATCGATCACACATTAGTCAAAGAGGGGAAAATGTATACACCTAAAAATGGTCACCTAGACTATTAGCCCCTTTTGCTAAATCATCAATTGTTTATTCTTGATCAAATCCTAGTTCTATCATTTATTTGATTATTTTCTATGGGCTAACCATCTTATCCTAAGTCTTTATTTATTAAAAGGAATATTCCCTCCCCTTTTAATAAATAAAAAGCCCCCACTTTTCCTCTTATCCTAAGTTGCACAAATAAAGCATTATTCTTATTTTATAAAAAGGGAAAAAACACTTTTTGTCTCATATGGACACAAAAGTCAACTCTTATTTTCTCATTGGAGGATATTTGTGCACATGGATTGCTCCTCTTTCAAGCTCCACCCTTGATTAAATATTTTGCCTCTTAATCTCCATGGTCCATTGATTTTTCACCTCCTATAAAAGAAGAGCTCTTTTCCTCATTTGGACACACAAATTTTTAGGCTATTGTTATGCTACAGGTTTTCTAGGTCATCTTGGAGCTTTTGGAGATATTCTTGCATCTAGGGTTTGAAGATTTGGAGCATTGTTGGCATTCATCTTGGATCTTCATCAACACTCTATCTTCTTGTCTTCATTCTTGCATCATCATGGCTTTCTTGCTTCATAGTTAGATTTCATTTCTTGCATAGTAGTTTCATTTTCATGGCATTCTTAGTTTAGATTTTCTTTATGCTTTAGATTAATTCATTGAATCTCTCATTGCATGGTTTACTAGCAAGGTTATTGGCTTAATAGCTCTAGATGAGAGCATTCTTAAAACCCTTGCACTCCATGCCTAGGGAGCTATGGATCGATTTGTGATGGCTCATTCTTGAGTTTCCTTACATTTAATGATTCATAGAAGTGTGACACATTTATAGCACACATTTTTTGGCGCCCACCGTCATTTTGGTGGGCGCCAAAAATGTACACACTAAAATGGTGCACTTCTATGAACCATTACATGCAAGGTTGCTCAAGAATGAGCCTCACAAAGCGGCTCATAGCTCTCTATGCATGGAGTTGCAAGGGACTATGATGTGTTTGCTCTCAGCTAGAGCTACAAGCTTGTGACCTTGCTAGTCAACCACACAATGAGAGATTCAAGTGAAGACAAGGGCAAGAGTGCCAATATCCTCAAGAATCACTATGAAAATGCAATGCAATGCAACTACAATGAGAATGCAATCTAAGCTATGAAAGGAAAGTACAATGCAACTAATCTATGAAAGGAAATAGCAATGGATTACAATGCCTCCTATTTAGACTATGTGAGTTAAATCTATTGCATAAAAGGAAATCTATACTAAGAATGCCATTATCATTTAACTAAGAAAGCAAATATGCAACTAAATGATGAAAGCAACAAGTCTTTAATATCCTCAAAAGCTCCAAATGCACCTAAAACCTGCAGCATAACATTAGCATAAAAACATGGTATGAAAATGGAGGAGAGAGCTCTCCTTTTATAAGAAATGCAAAGAAATGGACCATTGAGATTAAGAGGCAAAAAGTCTTAATCAGCAGTGGAGCTTGAAAGAGGAGCAATCCATGTGCACAAGTATCCTCCAATAGGAAAATAAGAGTTGACTTTATGTCCATGTGAGACAAAAAGTGATTTTCTCCTTTTTATAAAATATGAATAATGCTTTATTTGTGCAACTTAGGATAAGAGGAAAAGTGGGGGATTTTTATTTAATTAAAAGAGGAGGAAATATTCCTTTTAGGTAAATAAAAACTTAGGATAAATGGTTAGCCCATAGGATAAAAATCCAATATATGATCGAAATTAAGATTTGATCAAGAAATTGATAATGTTGAAAATATTGATTATTGATAAAAATGATTCAGGATTGATAAATCAAATAAATGGGGCCCAAAGTCTAGGTGACCATTTTAGGGTGCATACACCACCATGTTGGTCAAAATTGCGACCAACATGGGCATGTATTAAAAAAAAAAGTAGTTTTCCTTCAATGATGCGACCAACCTAAACATTTTTATTTGATGGTTGAATTGTTTAGTCAAGATTTAAGGTCAAATGTACTAGTGTGATTTTTCTAGAACTTGATTTTCTAGTCTTAATGAGTTTTCTATAGCCCTAATGATTTTTCTATACTCTTAATGATTTTTCTTTCATCCTAATGTTTGTTGCTCTTGATAAATTAGGCCTTGAATTTGAATTTTTGTTCACTGTCTTATTTCAGCTTGATAATTCATTCATTTTTCATATACACAGAGACTACACATGCTAATAAAAAAATGAGCTATTTGATTAAGGTTAACTATTCATGATTGTAAATAGTCAATATTTTGATGGTACTCCTTGGTGTATTTCATTTTAAAATAATCATGTTTCTATGGCTATGATAAATGTTCCCTTTGTGTTGAGAAAATTAGAGTTGAAAAAATGGTTGCAAATAAATCATCCTTCTTCTACCAACATTCTAGTCAATGTACAAGTAACGAGTCATTCCATTCAAGAAAGACCATGTTTGACAATATCAATGCAGAACAAGATAAGGTGTATGCAAAATTTAGTGATTGTATCTTCCATTAGAGCCACTTCATATGCACATGTGATGAACATGCATATTTTTCTGAGCGCTATTGGGAGCTTACCCAACAACACATGTACTATTGGGAAAATCACCAAAAATCTATTTGCTACTGGGTCTAGCATATACCTTCTATGATCAACTCTTATATGCACAGATGATGAACATTCAGATTTGCCTAAGCAATACTTTGAGTAGTCCTCCTACACATGTACTATTGTGAAAATCATCACAAGTCCATTTGTTGGAGGGCTACTCAAAGTACACATGTTTGGAGGTATGAAGGAAACAAGAGAATTTGAAGAGTCACGAGTCTTAAGATTGTACTTAATATAGCCAAGCTTCATTCAATGGTACATTCAAACATGAAACAAACCATTCTTAAACCAGATTAAACTAGTAAACCAAAGGACATACTGATTATAAGTAAACTAGTAAACCAAAGGGCATGCTTTTACTAATAAGTCTCTATTTTTTGGGCATACTAATTATAAGTACTTGACATATATAAAAAATGTAGCTAATTAAGGTTGGCGGGATGATTACGCCTATCCTAAAAAAAATTGTCAAATCATTATGCTTTCAAATCAATTACCTATCGACGTATCCCTTGCGAGGGAGAGAAGCCAAACACATAAAGAACATGCACATAAACACAACAACTAAAAAACTTAAATGGAATACACCAAGAAGTACCAAATGATGAATGCTCAATTGTTGTAATGGCAAAGCAATATCAGAACCGTCCATTTCTAGAACTTTATTTTTCTATAGTCTTAATGATTTTTCTTATTTCTTGTATGTGCTTGGTGATAGGATTTTGAACATTGTTGACATACTTAAATGGAATACACAATACCAAATGATGAATGCTTAATTGTTTTAATGGCAAAGCATTAGAACCGTCCATTTCTAAAATTTGATTTTGTATAGTCTTAATTATTTTTCTATAGTCCTAATGATTTTGAAAATTGTTGACAAAGAGTGTTTCTTTTTTTTATTATAGTATAAATGATTTTTCTATAGTCGTAATGATTTTTCTTATTTCTTGTCTTTTGTCCCTTTTTGATTTCCTATGTCTGTGCTTCATGACAAGATTTTGTCACCTTCTTTTGATGGTATATTTCATTCACTCTATGTGGAATACTATTTTGTTCACTATTTTATTTCATCTTCATATTTCTTTCATTTTTCATACACACAAAGACTACACATCCTAATAAAAAAATGAGCTATTTGATTTAGGTTTACTTTTCATTATTGTAAATGGTTAATATTTTTTATGGTACTCCTTGGTGTATTTCATATAGAAATAATCATATAAAAATAATAAATGTAGTAACGATGGTGCGGTGCATTATTGATATATAGGCTCGATGACTCTTGTCAGTGTGCCAAACTGTCAATGTGGTGGTGGGCAGTGTGTGTTGAAGACTTCACGGACACCGAACAACTCTGGACAATAATTTTGGTGCTACCCAAATAGAAAAAAGGTTGCTAATGTGTATATATTAAATGTTTCTAATGTAAATAATATTCATTATAATATAAGAACTAATGTAGACTGAGCATCACAGGGAAATAATGGCTATAGATACTTTATTTGGGTCGATGACAAGTCATCTGCATCTATCCACACATCTCCACTTATCCACAATGAAGGATTTGAGTGCAAAACTTGTCAGGCTAGGGAAAATTTTGAAATTATATTTTTACGATGCCTTCTCTGTATTGTAATCACATATCTTTGTTGCAACCATATGCAGAGATGAACTCAGGAATTAGTTAGTTTAGTATTTTCATATTGTAACTAATATTTTAATATGGATATGATGTAACTTCTCTTTGCCTCAAGTGCGCATATATATGGTTTACATCTTTTTTTAGAATAATTCTTCATGTTTATGGCTTAGGTGAGCCCCAATCTGCTATCAATCACATGATTTAACGTATAAGTGTTTTCTTGGTTATACCATTTGTTCCTTGACCTTGATTATGGATTGACTATCATTTTCAAGCTTGAGCATGGCTTCGTACCACACACCGTCTGTAGATTTGTACGCAATGCTGATTTATGAACGTAAATAATGCATTGAATGTAATCTATGAACATTGCGTGGTATGAAGTCTTGTTGAAGTTTGAGCATCCTCCCTTTATTCTAGTGAGGGATTGGAATGAGTTCATTTTGGATGCAAAGGAGAAAGGGGATACTCAAAGAGGAATAACACCAGCAAATGAGAGAAGAAGGTATAAACATTTTAATAGATTTTTATTATTAAATAATAAAATTTGCATATACTAGTGTTCTAAGCCTCCTCATTACATGATTTAAGGTCTTAGTCCATGGAAAAATTAAATTAGACTTACTATCCAAAACACATAAAAAACATGCACATAAACACGACAACTGAGAAACATAAATGTAGATTTCACAATAGCTGAGAAACATAATTGTAGGCATCATAGTCACAATCTTTTGGAGACAACGTAATTGAGTTGTGTACCCAAGCGATGGAGAGCAACTTCTGCACCCCCGATTCCAAGTTGAATACATCTGTTGGAGGACCTTGTATTCATGAGAAATAGATGTAGTCAACTTGGAATCAGAGGTGCAGGAGTTGCTCTCCATCGTTTGGGTATATAACTCAACTATGTTGTCTCCAAAAAATTGTGACCACGATGCCTACAATTATGTTTCTCAGCTGTTGTGTCCCAGGACCCCTTATGACCAGGGAAAACTTTAAGAAACCCCCTCCCTAGAAAAATTATAAATTCCTGGTGAATCCTACATTATTTTGGGTCAAAAAAAATAATATTGTTGGCACATTGTTTTAATTTGAAAGGAAAAAATATTATTTGTACTGGCAATTTTTTTTCAATTATATGAAAATTCTATAAAATATTGGTGAATCCTTCATTATTGAAGAAAATCACAATGACAGGAACCTATAACTAGAAATTACCATTATTTGATGGAGGCACTCCCTGTCGCAGTACAGGGCGGGGTCGAGGGGTAGCGCCCCCGCAGGAGTTTTCGGGGGCAGCGCCCTCGGAAGCAAAAATGACTTTTATTATTTTATTAAGGTACTCTGAGTTAATTTTACATCTCCTGACCGATAACCCTACTTTTTATAACCGTTTGATGATCCAAGATCAATGGCAAGAATTCTATTTCGGGCCAAGCTTTTAAAGGACACAAACATTCCCCCAAAAGTCTCCAGAATAGAGACATGTGTCAAATCTATTTCAGGCCAAATTTTTAAAAGCCATAAAGTTTCATTGAAAGTCTCTGAAATAGAGACACATGTCAAATCTTTGTACTTAATCCGTACTCTAACTTAAATTTTCATTACATATTGGCGAATATGACAATCGATTAA
This sequence comes from Chamaecyparis obtusa, assembly GCA_027943335.1. Lineage (NCBI taxonomy): Eukaryota > Viridiplantae > Streptophyta > Pinopsida > Cupressales > Cupressaceae > Chamaecyparis > Chamaecyparis obtusa. Next base: position 2,187,301 of record BSBK01000548.1, read on the forward strand.
GACAAGCTTAGGAAATTGTAGGCGAAAATATTCAATTTATTGTGTGGAAAAATTAATTCGATTGGCGAAGTCATTGCTGAAATAAAAATAATTCCATGTCACTATTGGCAATTTGCCTATGCATGGGACCCAATTTTTATAAAGTGCAGGCGACATGGCCACCTCGAAAGTCTGATTTTTTTTGCCAAATTTTGGGTCCCCGATGAGTGAAATTCACCAATTGGCAAATATTCGCCACTAAAGTTATCCCTAGTTATGACCCTTTACGACCGTTTATGATCCCTAAGAATACATCTTAGAGGTCTTAAAATGTCGTAAAGGGTCATAAGAGGCTCCTAGGAGGGGCCAGATGAGCTTCCACCTTCACGTGGTTGGCCTTGTTAAGTAGAGAATGTTATACTCTTCTTGAAACAAATAGAAGCTCAATAATTTAAGGTCTCAGTCCACGAACAAATTAAATTTGACTTAGTATCCAAATTAGTACATTGATGAGAATCAATGATGGGCCGAAGTTTTTAGATTCTGAGAAGACGTATATGCAGTGGAAATCCATAAAGCAGATATAAAATACTGAAAGAGAAGAATTCCTCATCTAATGTGTGAAATGAAAAAGTTTCTACCTTCAACCTTTTTCAATGCACAAGAACACTACCTCAAATTTAACTATTTACCAATTAGTTTATTTGATGTTAAGTTCCAACATAAAGTGAGTAAATTTGTTTTAAGTAAGAAAACAATGATAATATGAATGCGTATGAAATTGAAATGTAGCTTGCTGATTCTTTCCATACACAACCTGTGCGTGTTGATGACAATGAGGATGTGCATCACAGTAATACAAGTAAACATCTTAAATTGATTGGTGTAGTAATACAAATTTAATTGCAATTGGTGTTTGGATTAATGTAACAATTTGTATTGTTGCTGTAGAGAGTGTAGAGGCCGTTGTTAATGAGCAGGTTGAGGTTGAGGCTAAGGCCAGACAAATTGACCTCGATGTTGATGATGTGACTAGATCAAGTAAAGAGCTATACGATTATGGCCTATAAAGTACTGAAATACTTTAAAATATTTTTAATGTTTTTAATTATAATTAAATGTTTTTAATTTAACCCTTTTATATGTTATTGCAGATGACCCCCCTTTGCATCAACAGAGAACTAGGTGTGCATTGAGATCTAATGAGAGGGTAGATGATCATCATGATGATATTGATACTCCTCTTAACGATTACTTCTTAAAAATTAGAAATCAAAAGAAAAAAAAGAAATGATTGTCATCTATGCACCTTAATTGATAATGACTGATTTTTATATGCCAATGAATTTAATTATGTTGTATTGAATGTTCATAAATTTTATAATGTGTTAATGAATGTTATTGTGTGATAATTAATGAATGTCACATTTTATTAATGTGTGAATAAATGTTAATAAATGTTATCGTGTGATAATTAATGAATGTTAAATTTTATTAATGGATGAAATAATGAATGAATATTAGATGTTAACGGGGAATTTAGAGTGATGTTGGGGGGGGGGGGGGGGGGGGGGGGGTGGGGCCAAATGAGCTTCCACCTTCACATGGTTGGCCTTGTTTAGTATAGAATATAAAACTATTCTTGAAACAAAGTGAAGCTCAATAAGTTTGTTCCTTATATAGGGTCTCAAGTGTAGCCTTTATCCCACTGTCAACATTGCAAGGCTTCAAGTGGTGTTCTGAGATTGGTTTCTCCATCTCCCACTTACATCTTGTCTTTCTCCTAAGAACTCTCACTGAGCTCTGATACATGGATGAGCAGAAGATGTTCCTTACAGGCTACACATATATAATATGGTAGATCTAGGGAACAAATCTACTACAACATAGAATGAGTCAACTTGAATCTATAGTTCCTTCATTCACAATGAAAATTCAAATTACAAGCCATATTTTAGATTTAATATTCATATTCATCTTCATCATGATCATAGCCATCATGGTCAGCATTTGGTTCAACTTCATTTGAACCACACTCCATGTCGAGTACCATTATAAGGCATGGAGTGTGGTCATACCCATGTTACCATAACAATGAGTTAGCCTATAAAATTATGAATAAAATACTACAGGTGCACCCGGGATTGGCCCAGGCACCCAAGTTCCTACCAAAGGAACCCAAGTCGAACCCAGAGGAGAAAAAAAGTAGAACCGGAACCCAGCCTCAAACAAAGAACCAGATAACTTGAATTTTTTCTAATTCAAGTTTATTTCTGATTTCTTCTCTAATTCCAACTTGATTATTCCATATTTTGTTTTCCAAGTTTCCTTCTTCCTCACTCCAAATTATGTTATGTTGTTATTTCCTTTTACTAATTGTGCTATTTCAAGGATCACCACCCATGACTTGGTTACGATGATGAATGCTGTCAATGCCTTTATTACCAAGGAATCACCACCCGCCATTAATGAATATTAATGATCATTATTTCCTAAGGGTAATCGTTATTTGTGTATGCTGATCACCCAAGTCTTTGGCTATGATTTGCATGCTGTGAGGTTTGTCAGAAGTGGGGGTATGACATGCTGGTTGGATTATAACATATTGACACTTACACCATGAAGAAGAGAAATGATTAAATAGAAAGAGAGGACCAACTAAACCATCTTGTGGTCAGTCTATATCATATTGAGAAACAACGTCAAGACTCAAGAATCAAAATAATCAAAAGTTTCTTCAAGACCATGAATGATCAACAACATTCCATCAGAAAACAAAACACTAATCTATGTTATCATTAAGCCATAAAATATGTCTTTAAAGTTTAGAAGTGTCACAAAAACTTTCAAGAAACATAGTACTATCCAAAATATGTCTTTAAAGTTTATTTCTAATGATTATGATGATGTTGATGTTGATGTCTATAATTTATTTCACTTACTGATGCTCGCCTAGATTGAATTTTGAATTGCCAGGCTGGAGAACGCTTTCAAATTTTAGGGTCTGTTCCACATGATACTCTTAGTTACAGCTCAAATGCAACTCAACATATTTTGTATGCTGGGCAACCCACTGCAGAAACTCATTCACAAGTGAAATTTAATGCTAGGAATCTTGGCATTGTTAATGTTATTAATTTTCCTCACATTTCATATTTGTGAAAATGTTTCTTGGCACTATCTTCTTTTTCAATTCCTATATTTGCATCTTTTTAGATCATTAACTTAAGCATTACATGTCTTTGTTCAAAGTTTATTCTAACACTATATTATATTTTATTCTTATTACAATGTTCTTTGTTGTGGGGCATGAGGTCAATCTTCATTGTCTTCATTGTGGGGGACAGTGAAGATTTCTCTGACAAATAATAGGTCTTCTTTAGTATCTTATAATAACATGCTAAACTGATAAAGGTGTTATGGGCATTTAATCTATAATTACTAATAGATTAATCAGATTATTACTATGCTTAATGTTCAATTTAAATGCATTTAACATAAAAAACAAATTTACAAAATTGAACCAATGACATGTTTACAACAAAGATGTGTTGAGGAGTTTGCTCCTTGTTTAATGTTAACTGTTCCTGCACAATCCACTCATACAATAGTGAAATGCTATGTGGAAGGGATGGTTGATAGTGTTCCTTAAGGGAAGGGGGATTGTGAAAGACTTTTTATCATTGTATTGTGTATTTCCAATATGTTTGGATACAGGGAAGACCAGGGGAATGAAGTATCACTCATTGATTGCATGATAACCCGGTTTTGAAGGGTCACTGGTTGAGCGGACGGTCAAGGTCCAGATAATTAGGCCATTGGAGGACCCTATTTCTTTGTATTAATTTCTATTCAAATTGGATGCATGGATTTCTTGTGAATTATCGACTGCTATGTATCCTGCAACTGCATCTATAAATTTGCATATACTTCTCTAGGGTTGTAAGCCACTTAGAGATCAAAATAGAGAAACTAAATCAAAATCATTCTTTGTCCTATTTCCTTTTAACAAAGTCTCAACTATCAATGATAGAATACATTTGATGCCCTAAGCTATCAATACAAATGAATATCCTTGAGCACAAGCACCAATAACATCAAATAATGGAGTTAAAGCACGGGCTAGGGCACGACACCAGTAGAATGCGGTCATTTCAGTGACAACAATATACAATGGTGTCATTAAACGTGTCAGTAATATCAACAAACATGAATCCAAACATTTGAAAACCAATGACATTTTTACCACAAAGGTCTAATAGAACTCCCAACAATTCTTAAACATACTTTATCTAATATGATGAATTCTTAAACAATTAAGGTTGGAGTAGACATAGTTATCACACATTTTTGTTTGTGGTACAAGGAAGATTTGGCTAGCTCAAATCTTCCTTCGTGCTAGCAATCTACAGAATTAGACCTTTATTAACAATTGATCATATCAGATAACTAGTATGTTTAAGAATTGTTGGGACTGGTCCTTTGGCATGTATTAAACATAATAAATTTTTTAGCATATTATTATCATTCTATTTCTTTGTTGTAAACATGCCATTGGTTCAATTTTGTAACTTCACTATTGTATGAGTGGATTGTGCAGGAACAGTTAACATTAAACAAGGAGAAAACTCCTCAACACATCTTGGAAACCATTGAATTCAATAATAAATGAAACCTAACACCAACACTATTCCTTCCATTCACTTCGACAAAGAATAAAGCATTTAATCCATTCAACATTACATATAATCATTAGACAGTTACATTTTCTAACGGTGTAGAGGAACAATCACGACCAAAATAATCAAAACTACTTTCACCCTTGCACAAGCTATTCGAAACTTCAAGTAAAATGAGAAATATGCTATATCAAATCATTCATATTCATAGTAACCATTCAAAGGATCATTTTTTCAATGAACCCTCTGACTGTACCCCTGCGACAGAGAAATGAAACCTAAAAATAGAGAAAGGAAACTTAGTAAAACCAGTCTATGCCACTGTTTATGAGGGTACAGTCATGATAAGTGCCTCTCAAACCTCTCCAAACATGTAAGAATGTCTTTAAATACTTTATTGATCTCTTCTAAACATTAACCAAATCAAACCTACATTTGAATCCACACACAATAACCCCAAAATGAAGGGTTTTGTATCTTTTAATGAATCTCAGTCACTGGTAATGCATGGACAGTCAAACCAGTAGTCTCCAAAGCATTCAATAAGTGATTGTATTGTATTTAATAAATGCCAAAGGACCATTTGTATGAAATTTTCAATCACATAGCATTTCACTATTGTATGAGTGGATTGTGCAGGAATAGTTAACATTAAACAAGGAACAAACTCCTCAACACATCTTGGAAACCATTGAATTCAATAATAAATGAAACCTAACACCAACACTATTACTTCCATTCACTTATACCAAGAATAAAGCATTTAATCCATTCAACGTTACATATAAATTAGACAGTTACATTTTCTGACTGTGTACTAAAGGAACAGTCACGACCAAAACGATCCAAACATTTGAAAACAATGAATCGATATCCTTGAGCACAAGCATCAATAACATCAAATAATGGAGATAAAGCATGGACTAGGGCACAACACCAGTAGAATGCAGTCATTTCAGAGAGCATTCATGATCAAATAAAATGCAATGCAATTGAAATTTGCAGTCGAATATGATGCTAGATACTCGAAAGATGAAGAAATCACATACGAAGAACATGCCATTGGTTTAGTTTTGTAAATTTGTTTTTTGTGTAATTAGTAATTGGCAGATTAAATGTAGATAACACCTTTATCAGTTTAATTAGCATGTTATTATCATATCAGATAAAGTATGTTTAAGAATTGTTTGGACTAGTCCTTTTGAGTGTATTAAACATAATAGAATTTTCAGCATATTATTATCATTCTATTTCTTTGTTCTAAACATGCCATTGGTTCAGTTTTGTAGATTTGTTTTTTGTGTTAAATGCATTTTTCGTGAGGAGGGTTCTTCTTCTGAGGAGATTGATGAAGATTGTGCACCTCAAAAACCAATTCATAAGGTACCAATCATGTTTCCTATTCGCTTATATTTTTGGATTGGTAAATCTCCTTATAAGTTTCATGTCCTTTCTTTTGATTACTATGGATGAGATATATACCTTACATTTAACATTCAACTTCTTTACATTTTAGAACATGTAGTGTGTTTTTTGAGGATTTTACCAAATCAACTTTTAACATAAACCGAAAACACCAAATTGATATCTTTCCCTTTCAACTTGACAAAATATTTGCATTTGACCATTAACTGCAAGCAACTAAATGATAAATCCACATACCTGTATCTTTGTAAAATACCTGGAACATCAAAAAGATGGCTAAGTGGCTGCCACCATCATTTTTATCTACAAAATATGGGAAAAAAAGCACAAAAAAGAATCGAATAGAAAACATGATTGGTCATTTCAAAGAGCATTCATGATCAAATAAAATGCAATGCCTTCTCTCGTGCTCAATCAACTTTCACCCGCTCATTTTCTCCCACTCCTTTTCTCTACAATTGAAATAAAAATGATTTGGCCATTTCAAAATAGTGAATCGATATCCTTGAGCACAAGCATCAATAACATCAACTATTTTGATATGTGGGTACCCTAATGTTGGCAAGAGTTCTTTTATTAATAAGATTACTCTGCAAGCTTGAAGAAGCAGTATATTTTAGAAAATGAAGAGTGGAAAGATGATGATATTCCTGAGATCATGGATGGACACAATGTTGTAGATAGAATGGGAAGACATCTTTCTAGCCTAGCCCTGGATCCTTCGACAATTGGGGTAGGATCCAGACCCAAGATAAAAATGTCTTCCTTTTTGTTGTGGAATATAGGCTCTGCTGCTACAACAATGATAGACTGTGATGTATATATCACAACAGTCGAGAAACATAAATGTAGGCATCATGGTCACAATTTTTTGGAGACACAACATAATTGAGTGCTATTCCCAGATGATGCAAAGAAACCTTTACTTTGCATCATTTGGGAAAACCACTCAATTATGTTGTGTCTCCAAAAAATTGTGACCATGATGCCTACATTTATGTTTCTTAGCTGTTGTGTCCCAGGACCCCTTATGACCCTTTTCGATCCCTAAGAATACATCTTAGAGGTCTTAAAATGTCATAAAGGGTCATAAGAGGCTCCTAGGAGGGGCCAGGTGAGCTTCCACCTTCACGTGGTTGGCCCTGTTAAGTAGAGAATGTTAAACTATTCTCAAAACAAAGAGAAGCTCAATAATTTAAGGTCTCAGTCCATGGAGATGCTGAAACAACGACAGGAATCAATGATGGAGAGTTTTTAGATTCTGAGAAGACGTATATGGAGTGGAGGCTAGATTGAGTACTAGTGCAGAGATGATGATTCAGTAACCTACATCTATAAAACCTTCACAATTATCCCTTCTTTGGCCTCCACTCATTCCTCTTCCCAAAAATGGTTATCTAGAAAATTTGGATATTGTTTCTCATCCATGCACGAAATGTGCTAGTGATCATATAAAATTACTTTAGGCCTCTAGTATTCATGAGATGTACAAGTGTAAAATGTTTTTGCGAGATTGGGATCAATTTGTGCAGTGTACATAAATGCAAGGTGGTGATTATTCTCAACAATCGATAGGTATAAGTCTTCCAGGGCTTACCCAATAGCTAGGACTAAAGATAACATGGCTCAAGAGACCATCATAGGTTGTCTCTTTCCTCAGTCTATATTACTGACAGAATATTTTACCTTTCATTAGCTCATCAAATCTAGGGATTTGAAAGAATTTAATAGAATATTTTCATGACAACGTATATTATTTAAGTTGACATTGCACGAATTTATCTACTTCACGCACTTGTAGACTATTAGGACAGCGATAAAGAAGCATCTCCTCCCATGGCCATAATTCTTTATCGTTGTCCTCATAGTCGACAAGTGCGTGATGTAGATAAATTCGGGCAATGTCAACTTAAATAATATACGTTGTCATGAAAATATTCTATTAAATTCTTTAAAATCCCCAAATTTGATGAGCTAATGGAAGGTAAAACATTCTGTCAATAATATAGACCAAAGAAAGAGACAACCTATGATGGTCTCTTAAGCTGTGTTATCTTTAATGTGCATATCCGTCGATTTCTTGACACTTTATAATCATTCCGACGACAGTGCTATACATTCGACATCATTTCCCATCATAATATAGGCCAACACGTCGCCTATCCGATAGATAAAATGTCAAAGAAAATACTTTACGACAATTATTGCGATAGTAATGCTATACGTCCGACAGGGCAACCTGTCGGAGATATGCTGCACTACCATTGCTCTTCCGACAGTTAAAATGTCATAGATATGCAATTTTAGATAGACTGTTCTGACACTAATGCTACGTCACCGATGGGTTTATCTGTCAAAAATTGGTTGCAGATTTGTTGCTATACCAACAGTTCTAATGTCAAAAAGGATATCTTTTTGACAGTTAGTTCCGATAATGATTGTGTATTTCTGATAGGTCTTTGTGTCAGGATTCTGATAGATGGACTGTAGGAAATGCCATAACAAAGTTGTTATCATGTGCAAGTTTTCGACGTAATGGGGTGTCGATAAACTGACGGATATCTCTTCCGTCACAATTTCCAACACAAAAATGGTGATGGACACGTGTCAAAATGCTGACAAATGAGCATTGAAAATCTAACAAATGGCCGTCAGAATTTGACCTTAAATGTACTAGTGTCTCTAGTAGCTCATAGCGATGACCCAGGGGTCCTACTCATCTGGATCATTATCCTTCATTGTTGGACTTGTTTCTACCTGAAAATGATCCTTAGTCCTTCTCTTGTGTCTGTTCTTCTTGCTTTCTATTTCTTGTTCTCTTCTTTTTTTTTCGCTCTTAGTTGCTTTCCAGACCACTGTTTGGTGGTCTTTTGGTTCGTTGTTGCTGTACATTCCAGTCCCTTAGACCCTTGTTGGTCTCTTGTTGGACATTAATAAATTTATCTTATCTTATCTCTATAAAAAAATTGATTGTTAATTTAGTGATTAAATAAAACACTTTAAACCAATTACAATATCTTGTATTTTTTATTTTGATATAAATTTTACATTTTCTAAATTCTACATGTATTTTTTTAACTTTATAATTTGTAAAACATATCAATTTTATTAGTACTTTTATAGCCACAATGCATTATTTTCTCCACTTATTTCTATAAAAATATCATTTTGTTATTTTTTAACTTCATAAATCTTGGGAATCAAAATGCTTTTGTGAATCTTGCGAACAAAATAAAATTATTGTTTTCATCTCCTTCAAAGTATAATTATTAACTGTACGTCACAGGCTTGGAATTTGATGGCTGTATTGGCTATTTTTGCACTTTTGGACCGTATATGACAGGCTAAAAATTTATTAGACCGTATGAGTTGATAGGCTAAATATTATTAAAACCGTAAATATGACACTTAAATTTATTAGTAAACCGTCAAAATTTGTTATAAGCAATTTAGTATTTTATATGTATAATAAATTATGTTATTTTATAATATATATGTTTCTATTTTGATTATTATATATTCATATTAATTTGGAATGTTTTTAAAATAGAATATATGATTTAAAAACTTGTTTTATGTTTTTATATTATTTATTATATATTTATATTAATTTATAATTCTTTTAAAATAAAATATATGAATTTAGAAACTTGAGATTTTTGCACTTATAAATTTTTACAATCAATATTTTTCTTAAAACGTAAAATGAAAGACATTAAAATGATCAAACCATCATTAAAAAATTATATGACATGTAGGGGCGACCGTCAAATTCCAGGCCTGGTGTGTCATATTCTTTGTGCATATTCAAAATACTTATGTTACAACTAAAACAAATATTCTATCACAAGCTTCATAAGAGTTAAGGACCCACATGTTAAACAATAAATCAGCCCTCTACCATACTATGATATTTTTTAAAATATATTTTATTTTCCCTCATCTCAATACAGTATGTCTTTTATTTACTCATTTATTCTAAAATGTGATTGGTATAATAAGATGGGGCATTTAATGACGTTTCATATTTAAGAATTATTTAAATATTTTTTTAATTATTGAAGTATTTTTAAATTAAATAATTAAAAGGATTATCATATAAATTGAATATAGATTATTATTGTTATTTAACTACTAAATGTTTAAAAGATTTTTTTGAGATTTAATATAATAATATCATACTATTACTATTATGATTTCAATTATATACTCGTTATCAAAAATATTTCTACTTAAATAAATAATTAGTTGGCTTACATAATTAACACTAAAATTAGTTATAAGTACAACTGATTTATAATTCAAACTAATTACAATTTAGATTTTATAATTGTTTATAATTTGTTTTTAAAAAATTACAACTATAATTATAAAAAATAAATTATAATAATTTTATAGTTATCTATAATTAAAAAATTAGGCAAGTACTAGCCACTACGTGGTACTTGTTTATATTATTGTAATTTATTCTATACAAATAGAAGTGCTACTAATATGCTAATATGTAGATATGTGCTTAATTAATCAAATGTTATTCTTAAAAATTTGTATTCAATATCATATTTCTAAATTAAAATTAATTAAATAATTATAGGCACTTAATTTAATGGCAAAGGTTGTAGATGGTGTTTCAAATTAAATATTCTACATTAAATTTTAAAAAATAAAAAATTATTTAAAAATTATTTTGACAACAAATTGTAATTGTCGTTTAGATGTATGTTTATTCATATTGTTGTAATTAGTAGTATTGAAATAGAAGTCCCACAAATATGTATAGATATATACTTATCCACACCTTGTAATCCGTTGTATAAAGATAGAAGCACCATATTTATGTATCGGACCTATATCTTTCTAAAAAACCTTTACAATCATTTGTATAGTGTAAACTAGTATTATCATTCCCAAAAAAAATGTTAAAACCTATTCCTAAATGTGATGAAACATGATCAAAGAAGCATACATAGTTTAATTCAAATATTTTAAAATTCAATTATAAATTCTTATAAAATTTAAAGTAAAATTATTTACTAAAAAAAATTTAAATATTAGTTTTAATAAACTAAAATTTAGAAATGAATAGAAATATTAAATCTTTAAATTAAAATTAAATAATAATTACATTTTAAATTCATATATAAATTCAAAAATTAAAAAAATGGAGATCTTTGTTAGGTAAAATAAGAATTCTTACTTTGAATGGCTTGTGTAAAAACAAATATGTAACATATATGTTGTTTCTTTCTTAAAAAATTCTTAAAATTATTTATAAAATTTGAACTGGTACGCTGAATACCAACAAATTGTTAAGCGCGCTCAAACCGGAGTAGTATTGGGATGGGTGACCTCCCGGGAAGTCCCGATGCTTCACCTCTGTGAGCATCACCTAGATCCAATGAGTGTTAAGTGTTCCATTCATTCTCATGAGAGATGAGTTCGTGTGAACCACTACTCATGAAACATGGGTCAATGAGTTTGACTCAAAACACTACACAGTTGAATCCTAATAGCAATATCATAATTTGACTTGCTGTGGAAAATATCTCCTACTTATCATATTATTGAACTACTAAAATTTGGCAATGAGCCAAAAGATATGGTTGTGGGCTGCATAGACACTGGTCACTTTTGGTGATGGAATCAGGTTTTCTACGCTCAAGAAAGATTATTATTAAAAAGAAATTTGAAATGTATTGGTTAATTATTATTAAATTGAGCAAATAAATTTCTACAATCTATTGAATAACTTTGTATGCTATTTCTGAATTTAATTGTGCGAATGTTTTTTCATACAGAAATAGCATACATACTATTAAATAAATTGATGGGGTCAACAAATTTCTGAATTTATATATTACCCTGACATTGAAAAAACTACCTAGCCAATTTCAAAAGCTCATATAAAATCTCAAAACATCTCTGAGAATTTTGCAGTAACTCAGCCTAATTTTCAGGCATGTTCAATATTTTCGGCCGTAGATTGAGCATTTTTAGTCTTTAAGAACAATTATTATTTCATAAAAAATTGCAATGGATTAGTTAATTACTATTAAATTTGTTATGGGTCAACAAAATTTTTGAATTTATATATTATTTTGAAATCGATAAAATTATTCAATTGTCAAAAACTTCTCTTGAAACTTTTGAATCAATAAATTGGAATCTTTTCTTATTATAGTGGAGTAGTAGTGCTAAAATCTCATAATAAGCTTTGAAAAAAAGGAGTTGAAAGTAAGCAACAATTAGGGCAAAATGACAATGTCTTCACCATTTTTTTACTCTTCTTTTTATTTGCCTAAATTTTCTCTTCCAAATTTAATTTATAACAAATATTATTCAAACTTTCATTTGAAAATTTCATTTAAAAGTGCTTAAAAATAAGCACAAATTTTGCTCCCATAGAACCACAAGCTCCACAAATTATTGCTAAAAATATTGTGGTATTTGATTTAGAGACCTCCTAAAGTCAAACCCCCATTTTGGTGTTTCCACCTCCATGGATAGCCAAGATAGATATATAATCTTATAGAACAATAATAGATGCTATATAAAGATCAAGATACTATTCATATGCTTGTTCAAAATGAAAAATGAGTGAGTGCAAGATGAGAGATAACTCCCCTTCAAAGCCAAGAAGCTAGAGCTAGCTAGAATGAAGGTGAGAATAAGCTGGTATGTAATGGGGATGATAGAGAAACAATGTGAGATGACCACGGAGATGTGAAAGCTACCAAGAAGTATAAAAAATGATCTAGAAGACCTAAAATGGAGCAAAAGGAAGGTTGTAAATAACTCAAAGGATTCTTGATGTCAGTGGTCTTCTAAAGGAGGTGCTACACTGCACAAGCAACATTTGTAATACTCCAATGACCACCATTAGTCTACATATTTATGGGACAAGTTCGTTCGACATAGATATTTGTATGGTACACATGTGTCCTGAATTGAAACAATCTGCATGGTCAAGAATTTAGACAAAAAACATTAATTAGGTAAGGGGGATGAAGTGAAGGCTTAAGTGGAGATTTTGATTCAATTGAAATGAAGGCATCATGTAACATGAAATTTTATGAGGTGAAAATTATGACATTACACCCTTAGATAACAATTATATCATTTAGTTCTTTGAACAACATATATAGATAAACATTTTGTCCTCGTGGTCAAGAATATAGATGTATTGGAGTTTTTATTTTTAATTTTTATTGATGATCTGTAAATCATCATAAGATTTATTTTGTTTTGTTGTAAATGATGAATACCTTCAATTATGTGATTGTTTTTTTGTGCAATTACTTATCCTCCCAACAACTTAGGTGACGATGCTTCATCCTTGAGCCTCACTTGTTTGGTAGACGTGACAAATCATGACCTTCTTAATACTCTTTATTCTTCAAGGATTTTATCAATCCATGTTTTTCTTTCTTAATTTTTTAACATTGTAGTACAAGAGAAAATTTTATGTCATTCACTTTTTATTGTTTTGTTATAAGATTTGATCTATCATTATTGTGTCGAAATGGTGATGATCTATTTTTTCTACAAATGTTAACTGTAGGATTTGAGCAATACAAATCCACAAAACCTAAAGATCACCTACATACGAAAACCTATTACAAGGAAGTAGAGACAAGAAGAGGGCAAGGGTTTGACTCAAAAAATGAAGACAAAAATATCCTCAATTGATGAATGAATAAAATATACAATGGATCAACCTTATAAAGGAGATCGAAAGCCTTGAAAGGAAAACCCTAAAAAAGTAGAAGTGCATGTAATAATTAGTTTAATTATTACATGACTAATGCATGCAAGTTTATATTTAAAATAACTAGTGCATGAGTATTTTAAATATAACACTACCAATGCAAGAGAGGTTTAAATATAAACAACTAAAGCAAAAAAGGTGACATCTTAAGAAGGGAGTAAAGTTAATTTAATTAACACAATTAAATTGATACTTTACTCTAACACCCCCCTTAAGATGAGCAACAATGCAAGAAGAAAGAAAAGGAAACTACAGTGCTGAAAGCAAAAAATGGGTCCCGACAACATGGCTTGATGAGGTACCCAACACAACCAAATCTCTGTAAAATGGAGAAATAGAAAACCACATGGGAAAAAACCCTACTCCAAAAAGAGATAGAAATAGAAGGAAGGAAGGCCTCATCACTAAGACCCCCCAAGGAAAACTTCCTTCATCCCAAGCATAGAACGTAGCTGAAGATATCGCAGGGATGCAAAAGGTTTAGTGAAGATGTCAGCAACCTGCTCAGTAGTGGGAATTTACTCCAAAAATAGAGAGCCATCCTGAATCAAATGCCTGATGAAATGCATATGAAGCTCAATGTGCTTGGTTCTCTGATGCTCAACTGGGTTGTGGGAAATATGTATAGCAGTTTGATTGTCACACCAAAGAATAGTGGGACTATCCAAAGGAAAACCAAACTCTATCATCAACTATCAAAGCCATAAAACCTCTTGACTAGCTATTACAGCTGCTCGGTACTCTGCCTCCATAGATGATAATGCATGATTTGTTTGCTTCTTGCAAGACCATGTGATAGGACAGGAACCAAGATAAAAGACAAAGCCTGAAGTAGACCTCTGATCAGTAGTATCACTAGCCTAATTTGAGTCTGTGGAGCCAACAATGTGAGGATCCCCTGATGTATAGTGAATGCCATAAAAGGTAGTACCTCAAATGTACCTCAAGATACATTTGGCCACTTGCCAATGACTCTCATGAGGATCATGTGAGAATCAAGAGAAAAGGCCAACCACAAAGGAAATATCAGGACAAGTGTGTGTCAGGTACAACAAACTACCCACTAACACTCTGTATAATGTGGAATCCATAGTAGGAGTAGAGTAAGTGGTAGATAGAACAACACCTGACTAAAAAGGTGTGGGAGTAGCTTGCAATCAAGCATGCTAAACTGATGAAGCATATCAAGAGCATACATTTGCTGAAGTATGGAAATCCCATCCGAAGACTGAATAACCTGTAGGCCCAAAAAGTAGTGCAAAAGTCCAAGATCAATCATCTCAAACTGCTCTCTCAATGCACATTGAACATTCTGAATCATAGAGGATGAGATTATTGTAATGATGAGATCATCAACATATAGCACAAGTATTAATAGATCATCCCCATGATGCTGAATGTACACAGTAGGATTGAAATGACAATGTGTGAAGTGTGAGGCAAGCAAAAAAGAATCCATCTTCTCATACCAAGCCCTAGGGGCTTGTTTGAGACCATATAGAGACCTACGAAGTCTGCACACCATAGAAGAGTCTTGCACAAAACCTTGAGGCTGCTCCATGTAGATCTCCTATAGATGATAATGCATGAGTTGTCTGCTTCTTGCAAGACCATGTGATAGGATAGGAACCAAGACAAAAGACAAAGCTAGAAGTAGACCTTCGATCAGTAGTATCACCAGCCCAATACGAGTCTGTGAAACCAACAATGTGAGGATCCCCTGATGTATAGTGAATGCCATAAAAGGTAGTACCTTGAATGTACCTCAAGATACATTTGGCCACTTGCCAATGACTCTCATGAGGATCATATGAGAATCAAGAGACAAGGCCAACCGCAAAGGAAATATTAGGACAAGTGTGTGTCAGGTACAATAAACTACCCACTAATGCTTTGTATAATGTGGAATCCACAGTAGGAGTAGAGCAAGTGGTAGATAGAACAACACCTAACTAAAAAGGTGTGGAAGCAGGCTTGCAATCAAGCATGCTAAACTATTGAAGCATATCAAGAGCATACTTCTACTGAAGTATGGAAATCCCATCTGAAGACTGAATAACCTATAGGCCCAAAAAGTAGTGCAGAAGTCCAAATCAGTCATCTCAAACTGCTCTCTCAATGCACGTTGAAAATTTTGAATCATAGAAGATGAGCTTCCTGTAATGATGAGATCATCAACATATAGCACAAGTATCAATAGATCAGACCCATGACGTTGAATGTACATGGTAGGATTAGAATGACAGTGTGTGAAGTGTGAGGCAAGAAAAAAAGAATCCATCTTCTCATACCAAGCTCTAAGGGCTTGTTTGAGACCATATAGAGACCTCTAAAGTCTGCACACCATAGAAGAGTCCTACATAAAACCTTGAGGCTGCTCCATGTAGATCTCCTCCTGTAGGTCTCCATGCAAAAAGGTACTCTTTACATTCCATCTAATATACTTTCCATCCCTGAGAAGCTGCAAGTGAAAGTACAAGGCGTATAGAATTCATCTTGGTGACAAGAGAAAAGGTTTCAGAGTAATCAATACCTTCCACCTATGAAAAGCCCTTTGCTACAAGATGTGCCTTATACCTATCAATAGAACCATCAGCAACATACTTGGTATGGTACACCCACTTGCATCGAACCAACTTCCTTCCTTTCAAAAGTGGACAAAGATCCCAAGTGTGATTCTTTATCAAAGAATAATACTCCTCATCCATAGCCCTATCCCACTCAAGCTGACCTATCACCTCTAAAAATCACTGAGGATCATTTGAAATAGCATGAATCAATAAACTGGTACCAAATGTCTAAGCACAAGTGCAACGAGTATCTAAAGGATCACCTGCCAAAGGTCCAACTGCATCAACAATATCACAAGCCCATTTGAGCACATGTGGAACATCTAGTGGAGGTGGGGAAGGTGGAGCATCATCTGACTCTTCCTTAGAGGAGATAGAATCCTGTAGAGGAGAAGATGAAGAACTAGGTAGTGAAGAAGAAGTTGATGATGGAGGATCCATCTGAGGATAGCACTCATCAAACTAAACATATCACTGAAACAAGACTTCTCTGGAATTGGGATCAAACAACCTGTACGCCTTCACATCCTCACAGTAGCCAAAAAATATGAGGTGTCAGCTTTCCCTCTCCATGGCTTTCCTCTGAGCGTCTGGAATAAATGCCCAAGCCTCACTACCAAAAACTCAGAATGTAGAAACATCAGGCTTGACATGAGTCCAAGCCTCCTCAGGATTCAAATGTCACAATGCTTTATGAGGCATCTGATTCTAAATATAGTTGGCATAATTGATAGCCTTAGCCCAAAAGAAAGAACTCATAGCTCGAGACTATAGCATACAATTAGCCATCTCCCATAATGTTTTGTTCTTTCTCTCTACAATGGCATTCTACTGAGGGGTATGAGGAACTACGAACTGATGTTGTAAACCATGCTCAGTGCAAAAATCTTTGAAAGAATGATTCACATATTCCCTCCCATTGTTAGTGCGTATACGCTTGACAAAAAGACTAGATTGTTTCTCTACAAATGTCTTAAAGATTCGAAATGAATCAAAGACATTAGACTTGTACTTCAAGAAGTGCACCCATGTGTGTCTAGAGAAATCATCAATGAAGGTGAGTACATATCTAGCACCAGAAAAAGGAGTGGGAAATGACATAAGATCACTGTGTATCAAATCCAAAGGTGCTAGAGCATGTGAGGATCTACCAGATGGAAAGGGATCTCTACGATGTCTTCCAAGAACACAACCTCAAAAAATACTGTCAGTATAAGAGATCTGAGGTAGCCCAATCATTAGCTCCTCTATACTCATCTGCTGTAAATATCTATAGTTGACATGGCCAAAATGCTCATGCCAAAGCTTTCTTATTGTGTCTATATGAGAAACAAGAGAAACACCAGGAGAATCGGAGCTCTCGAAGCCATCAAACCAGTATACGTGAGTCTTTGAATCAACACTCCCAGTAGCAACAACCAAGTTAGGATCATGGAGATCTTGAATAACCACATCATAAGGTGAGAACTCAACTATTTTACCAGAGCCAGAATGAAAAATCTGATAAACACACAGGAGGTTTGTAGAAATGGTAGGAACCAAAAGAACATCCTATAGAGAACCACCATCTAATGAAACAGTGCCAGAACCTGTAACTAAAAGTAGTGCTAAGTCACCAACTGCAATCTGTGTAGTAACACTCTGAGCAAGTGAGGTAACCAATCCAAGGGAGTGTGACATATGGTGCGAAGCACCTGAATCAATGATCCATGAGGAAGTGGAAGACAAAGCTTGAGTAGAAAAAGCATGACCTCTCCCTATGGGAGGAGGTGGAGGCTTCAGAGGAGCAAGACTATGCTTCTACATGGCTTCTTCTAGTGCCTCAAGTCATTTCCAACACCTAGAAACTGGATGCCCTTCTTGCCACAAAAATTGCAAGGATCACCAGTGTACTTCATAGTCTTGGAGGAAGACTCACCAGACTTAGAAGTTTTTCCTTTCGGAGTAGATTTCTTTGGATTTGATTTTGGAGGTGGCTTGGAGGGATTCTCACTACCAGCTGAATCTATTTTGAGCTTGGGCTTCTACTTCTACTTTCCCTTGGACGATTGGGAAACCAATGCTTGATTCTTTGATCATGTCAGAGAGTCCAACTGAGTAAGTTTGGCTTGCTCTCTAGTCAAATGATCACATAACACCTCAAAAGTGGGCATGGTGAATCTAGGTCCCAAAGCATCCATAGTAGAATGAAAGGTAGAAGAGAAAATCTGAAAGTTTCCCCGAAGCTTAGACACAATCAGATAAATTCACTCTTTATCAGTCTTTTTCTTTCCACATCCATGTAACAAAGATCTCTGCTATTTGAACTTCATCAGAAAGTCCTCAATAGAAGGAAAAGAATCAGGTACAAGAGAGGTAAGCTCTGCCTCAATCTGAAGTGCTCTGAACCCATTGATGGTACCGAATAATGTCTCAAATTAAGCCCACATCTCTAGAGGGGTATTACACCCATCAAGATGAAATTGCAAGCTGTCTAATACCTATAAAGCAATCAAACCCATAGCCTCATCCATCTTGTTTATGTGCTGCATGATCTCAAAGGGTCTTTGTAATACTGATTGCACTGCATCTAGACAAGATCATAACCCTTTTGAACGGAGAAGTCATGTCATCAAGGTTTTCCATGTGTGATAATTATGTGGGGTCACAAGTTCTAGACAAGAAGAGGTCTCGGCCATATTTTTTAGAAGGGGTTTGGTTTTGATAAATATCTAGTTTAACTGATAGAAACAAGAAAAAAACACCTCCACCCCCCACAATCCAAATATCGAACCCCTAAGGCTAGAATGATATGCTTTATCAAGAAAAGGGCAAAAAAGTTTCAGATCTGAATCTTGTGTACCTTGAAAAATTTTTGATGAAAAAGGACAAAAATCTGTATGGTGCTCGAGAAGAGCTTTCTGGCACTTCTTTCGGATTAAAAAATGAAGCTAATTTGAGAAAATTAGCCCCCCAGAATGAATAAATGATAATCTAGCTTTGAAAGTAGAAATAGGAAACTAGATGAAATAAAAGACCAGATTAACATGCATGAGATCGTCGGGCTCAGAACTAGCTTTCTGATGATATCTCATTTGTCAAAAAATGATGCCTGGAGCTCCCAGTAGGTCGATTTTAGTGAAACTCTAGAAGTAAAAAACAATCCCAAAATTATTTATTTTTAAAGAGCCAGTGCTAGCTCCTAGCCTTAGCGGCTGATCACATGAGGGCTCCACCGCTAGCATTGGTGGTTAGTCGCAACCGCTGGTGGTTAGCGGTGTTGTCAGTGTTGGCGGTGGCGTGCAGGCGGAGCACTGGCTGTGTAATTTTTTTGATGATTTTTTTAATTTTGCTTTCGAAAAGCATGCAGAATATTGCCTCGGGGTGCGTGCACAACCGTACGGCCCCGGGGTAAATATTTTTTGCCTCTCCCTACAACTTTGTCCAAGTTAGACATATTTTATATCGAAATAGGGGTTTTTGAGTGTTGTGAGCTCAACGGTGAGGTCCGTTTGAGCTCAAAGTGCACCAAAATTTAGTGACCCCCTAATTTCAATTAAAAAAAAAATTGAAAAAGCTCTAATCTGAACTAGATGATTTTCTTAGCTCTAATTCCTTCAAACGTGAATAAGTTGTAGCAGATTAGGCTCTGATACCATGTAGGATTTGAGCAATACAAATTCACAAAACCCGAAGATCACTTCCATATGAAAACCTATTACAAGGAAGTAGAGACAAAAAGAGGGCAAGGGTTTGACTCAAAAAATGAAGAAGAAAATATCCTCAATTAATGAATGAATAAAATATACAATAGATCAACCTTATAAAGGAGATCGAAAGCCTTGAAAGGCAAACCCTAAAAAAATAGAAGTGCATGTAATAATTAGTTTAATTATTACATGACTACTACATGCAAGTTTATATTTAAAATAACTAGTGCATGAGTGTTTTAAATATACACTACCAATGCAAGAGAGGTTTAAATATAAACAACTAAAGCAAAAAAGGTGACATCTTAAGAAGGGAGTAAAGTTAATTTAATTAACAAAATTAAATTAATACTTCACTCTAACATTAACTATGGGCACTATTAGAATTGTTTTAGGATGACACATCAAATATGTGTAAAATAATAATACAAGTTTATATTTGTAAATGATATAGGTTCGAAAGTAGAAAATATATTATGGATGAATACAATTGAACACAATAGTCATTGATCCTTATAAAACATTTTCTTTCTTACAATTTTTACAACTACTTTTAAGACCCTATTTATTGACTACTCAACACATTATTATAACCAAACCCATTTTTGAATCATAACATCCAACACTTTTTAATAGTAATAGTAATCATTTAGCTCACAAATTCTAAATTCAATAGATGATATTAGAATTAAGAGAAAAATATAAGATCATTAGAAAAATAATGTTGATTGTATCTACTTTAGTGCACATGATTTTTGGCATTGCATAACCTTGAAAACTTTAAGAAAAGTTAGATAGTATCAAAAGTTTTCATAAACCTATCCTAGTAAGAGCATCTTAGATTGTTAGAAAGGAGATCCTTATTATAGGACTAAAAGTTTTAATAAAGGTGATTTCTTTTCAATTTTACATTTCTTTGATAAATACTTTGGTTAAGTACTCATTATGACATTCTATTATATACATCTTTTATATTTTCATATCATTCAAAAGATATAAGGAAAATATCTAAATTTGCTAAGTTGTTTTCTTTAGCATTTTTCTAAAAGAGTTAAATAATTACTACAAATAGTTAGTTAGCAATTTTGATGCAACAATCAAAGTATATAAGACCACAAAATGTAAGTATTAATAAATGATAAACAAATATTGGCATTGATGTAGTTAGATGTGCGCCTTTAGATTTGAATTCGAGGAAGGAATGTGTGATATGATGTTAATAAACTATTTAAGAAAAGATAAACTTTATTTTTTATGGTTAGTCTAAGTCTAATGTCAACGAGTGTATCAAATCAATCAAAATCCTGTGCTAAAGCAATGTTTTTAGGATACCCATGCAAAGTTGTGTGAATCAAAGAGTAAAAGTGCAACCACATTTATACTGTGAAAAATCTTAATATATTATATAAAGACATGGTAGAATTGAACTCACTAGAGAAATGCATGCCCTAATGTGAAGAAACTATCTCAATAAAGTTTTTCTATTTCTAATGGTTATAAGTTTGAGGCCAATGAGAATATCATGAAAATTAAAATAATATACTAGAAATCAATGTACTTAAGACACCCATGTAAAATGATATAAAACAAAATAAATATGCAAATACCTTTATAATATACAAAACCCTAAAATAGTTATTTAAAAACCTATAAAACTAAAAAAAACTTAGACAACTAAATAAAATATAAACCCTTCACTAAAGCAAACCATAAACTAAAAACTAGTAATAATAAGAATAAACCCTACATAACTATACACAAATTAAACCCTAAAACTAAACAAAAACTAAACCATGAAGTTTCTACAAGAGACACACACCTAAACCCAAAACCAATAAAACTAAAAACAAGTTCTATAACTACACAAAAGAAAAACCTTGGCAATGAGTCTTTGGTCTACAGATGAAATGGAATAGTTATTAATGAGTTCACTAGGGATCAAGTCTTGTTGGATGCAAGACTTCAGAATTATAAGAAATGAAGTTGGAATCGTATTGAAAAAATTTAGTAAAAGAGATATCTTTAAGTACTTTCAACGCTTGACTCTTAGTCAAAAAAAATTTAGCCTAAAATTTATTAACTAAAATGATTTTAAGAATAAAAGTCTTCAACTTTTTTAAAAATCAAAACTATCAAACTGGCAAAAGATACATCTAAGCCCACACAAATTCTATTGTCACCTAAAAAATGAACATAATGAATGGAACCCCTTTTGTGATGGAGGATTTGAAAGGGAAAAAATCTAAGGTCCATCAAAGGTCATTCACTTTTCAAAATGACTAGGTATTCCCAAGTACAAGTTGACTTCCTGGGTATGGGCCAAAGCTATGGGTTTTAAGCCTAAAAACACATGCTAACATCATTTAGATTGACATCCTACATCTAGACTAAAAAGATAGGAATTATTAGAACAAGGAAAATCATGCGAATCGATACATACCTCCTCCAGGTGAATGTCATCTACCACTGATCTCCGCAACACCTCCAATCTCATAGGCTCCAACACTATCTTCCTTGACATCTTCCTCTTGACTTTTTCTTCCTCCTTCACAAGAGCATAACAAAAGTAAGAATCATAAGTGACTTCTCAAAAGGTGATACATAGCTTATTTTCACTTTTTGAGTTGGTTACTTTTTCTATTTCTATCTAACTTTATCAAACACTTTTGCTCAATATATCTCTCTACATTCATTTCATCATAACTTGAGCTAGGAAGCTCTGATTTCCACATCGTTATAGGTGATGGAATCGTGATTCAATGTCCTTTCTTTCCAAGTGCCTTATAAAATATTTCAAGTTCATATTGAAAGGTTTTGAAATGTATTTTTCAACACACTTCATTCACAATTCACCATAGTAAACATGATTCTTTGTTTTGCCTTTCCTAAATAGCAAGTTGAAATACTAGGCATATAGTTGCACACAAACTTCACAATATTCCTTAGTAAGTCCTAGGTAATTTATGATTATAACTAACACGTGGTTTTTAAGGATTCAATAAATAATGGCTTCTTGTAGGATCTATGCATTGTGGACTTTTCTATATCCTTTTTCATTTACTGATGCTATTTCTACTTTAGCTTGCATATGCATGTAGTGTCATATATTGCTAAAGTGGGGGCTAAATGTATCACCTTAAATTGTAAGCACCTATGCACGTTATACAATTTAACAGTTGTTTAGCACCCTCCTTAATGTATTTGCATTATAAATGTACATTTAAATTAATATTTAAATTACATCTAATTCAAATTCATTCAATTTCCCTCTCTCATTGGTGGAAAAGTCGAGGAAGGATTTAATCTCAATGCATCCTCCTTTACTTTTCCCTCTCCAAATTAAAAAAAAATTGAGGTAGGATCTAATTTCTATGCATTCTCCTCTATTTCTCCCTTTAATTACAAAACTCATTTCTGTTAGATCCTATCTTGATAAATTCAAGATTTGGATGCCTTTATAATCATTTTTCACACTCATCCTTTTGATTCACCCCAAACCACTTAATATCTCTTGATCCCCACACCTTTCCCTTGGAATTAATTCCTTCTCGATATAGGTTGACCTAAGGTGACTTATAACCTAGAAGTTGAATTTTGAAGGTTATGGGCGCAATGCAAGATGTTCTTATCTTTTCCCACTTTCCTATGTCGGCCTTCATGACTTTGAAGTTTGAAATCATTATAAAAGGAACTCATTTGCTCCATTTTGAGATAACATCTAGAGACAAGAATATGAAGGCATAAGGTGGACATCCCAATTGGACAATGAGAAATTGCAAGGAGGATGCCCAATTTTTTATTTTATCAATTTGAAGCAAGGGTTGATTATCACATTCAAGCATTATAATCAAGAATCTACATCAAGCATTCAAGACATCATTTATACATCATGGAGTTGAAAATGGATTGTAAAGATGGCTAGGTGTACTTTTTCCCTTGGGGAATTGGTATGGTTTCCTTGTTATTTTTAGATCTATGCATTCTGGCTTCATATTTACACATTGATTATACTTACATGCTAGGGTTTCACTCTTAAGGTTAGATCTTGGTACCAAATTTACATTTAAATTTACTAGCTCCTTTACATTCTATACTTACAATCTAGACACATGAGCACTATCACACACTTTACATATCCTAATGGCTATCCATGGAGGTGGAAATCACCAAAATATGGGGTTGACTAAGGCAAAGCCCTATATAGCCACACACACACACACATTTCTAGATTTACAAGTTTGAGAAGTGCAATTTCAGATACAGTTTTGAGTACCATTTTGAAGATTATTCCAAATCATTTTTTCTATTTGGGATCCTAACAATATTGGGTATATGTTGTAAGTTTGACCTATACCTAGTAGTACATAATTGTAGAACCAGTTGCATAACCAAAAAAAGAAGTCCCTAACCTTCCTAGATCCAATTTTTTGTCTCTATCTTGACAATCTTGGGTATAGGTCACCTCAAGTCAACCTGTGTCGATATAGGTTGCTTCAAGTTGACCTATTTATGGAGCATAAAAGAAAAGAGCAGGTTCTACATTCACAATTTTTCAGTTGCTAGGTTCAAAAATTAGAATATTTCAGGGTTCCGTAAGTCAGAAAATTAGTCTTTCAATTCACTCTTCCTCCTCATTATCAGGTGCACACATTCCTACCTCCATCTTTCTTGGATTTACTTTCTTATATCATATTTATATCTACCTGTAGACACCTAAAATGCCTTTACCAAATAAAAATATTTTATTTTGCAAAAACCCCTAATGACATCATCATTTATTTATTAATTAATTATTTAATTAACAAATTAGTTTTTATGCCATTATCCTCTCCTATTTTAATTAAAGAATCCATCCCAAAAGCATTTACATCAAATTTAAATGATTTTCCCCTATTAATTAAATCATTATTTAATAAATACTGTCAAAACCCTTTAAATAAATAAAATATTTATTTAAAGCTTAAAACCCTAGAATCTTCTAGAAAACCCTAAACCTATCTAACCTTTCCTAAATCCATCCTAAACCTACTTATAGGGTGATTCCTAATCTTCTTAGTCTAAACCCTCATCCTTTGACTTTTGGTCAAACCCCCTCATTAATAAGCCTTACAAACTCATCAATGGCTCCTTACCCCCTCGTTAAAGCTCTTACAGCCTCTTAATGAAGCCCATGTCTCCTCTCCCACCCTTATTACCTAGGCACACTTCCCTAGTGTTTCTCACACATGTGTGAGAAACCCTTAACCCTCATCCCCTTGACCATACCTCTAACCATACCCCAAACTCTACCCCTAACCCTAACTCTGACCTTAACTCTCCTTCCTAACCCAAGCCCTTAGGAAAATCCTATAAATAATCCTCCTTCCAAGAGCATTTCACCAACTCACATCTCTCATATTAAGTAGTGTTATCATGCTAATTTACATCTAGAACATCATAGCTTAATTCCTAATTGTTAGATTTAGTTCATTTTTAAGCTTTCTAACTTACATCCTAGTTTAATATTAATGGATTAATATAGTTTATTTCATTATTTTTCATAGCATTATCATCATGTCACTTTCATATTTGGATAAAATCATTCTTATCTTAATCTGCATTTTAGCTTCATTAGGCTCCTTGGGGCTCTAGGGGAAAATTAGGTGTTCCATACCTGATTCTGTGCCACTATGGGGTTCTCATGGTCCCTATTTCATCCTAAACCTTCCTAATTTTCATTAGGGATATGCTCCAAGTGTTTTGAGAGCACACCCACATCCCTAAATCGAGAGCAAATCAAACAGTGATGAGGTGCTCTTGTTTAAGTTCTATCTGAGTGTCTTTGCAAATAGATTTTACTATATGCTAGGAATATTCTATTAGGATAATGTTTGAATGTCTACGCTTGTTTCGAATAGGTTAGGTTTGCGCTGATCACACTACCTCTTTATCTTACATTTAGGATCTTGTACTTGTACCCTCACTCACTTGGTTGTACTTACCAAATCTATCCTATTTTGGTAAGGGCTTCCTCCTTTGATTCCTAATGTATATGTGTGTAGCAGTGGTCTACCAATATCACCATTTCACCATATACTTGAGTCCAAAGGTGTGGAAGCCAAGTCCATATTTCCAGTCCTCTAGTTCAAAGGTGAGATTAGAGTGATAGTGACCTGACTGACAAATAGACTATCACTTGATGTAGGGGAGGATGATTTAAAAATAAAATTTGATGAATGCTTCATATTGTGTTCACCAAAATGTGGAGAAGGGGATTCATCACCCTTGAGATTTATGGAATCTCATGGGATGAATGGTCTAACACCGCCTCACTTATACTAGTACTCTGGTGAGGTAGGGAGATTAATTAAATTAATGAGAAATTAAAATAGCTAGATGTATGGAAGAATGTTATACTAAAAAATATGGAATGATAACAATAGTTGGATTACAGAAGTAGAAAGAGCAAATTGTGAAGCTTGATTGATAGGCTCTGTGAGTTGTCTATCAAGGATGACTATGCAAGTTAAGGAATACAACATGGATATATGACAACAATGTGACACACATACATTCTATACAAACACATTGCAATTGATTATAGCATAAAGCTACGAGGTGACGTGCCTATTCATCTAGAAAATAAATTATAGTAAGAATAGTAAACAAAAAAGTACACACAACTAGAAAAAAGATGATAAAATGACAAGGGAAAGAAAGAAGATATTCAAACGTCCCATTAATGAAGACTCTAGACATGCCACTCTAATCTCCTCTTCAAACATACACACATGATAATAAGAAAAATATTATGGTTGTTGATTTAGAAGCCTTCTAAAGTCAAACCCCCATTTTGGTGTTTCCACCTCCATGGATAGCCAAGATAGATATATAATTTGGTAGAACAATAATAGATATTAGATAAATATCAAGATAATATTGATATGCTTGTTCAAAATAAAAAATGAGTGCAAGATGAGATATAACTCCCCTTCAAAGCTAAGAAGCTAGAGCTAGCTAGAATGAAGGTGACAATAAGCCGGTATGTAATGGGGATGATAGAGAAACAATGTGAGATGGCCAAATAGATTTGAAAGCCACCAAGAAGTATAAAAAAAAGACCTAGAAGACCCAAAATAGAAGCTAAAAGAAGGTTCTAAACAACTCAAATGATTCCTGATGTTAGTGGTCTTCTAAAGGAGGTACTACATTGCATGGACAACATTTGTAATAATCCAATTATCACCATTAGTCTACATATTTTTGGGACAAGTACATTCCACGTAGATATCTCTATGGTACACATGTGTCCTAAATTGAAACAATCCACATGATTAATAATTTAGACCAAAAACATTAATTAGGAAAGGGGGATGAAGTGGAGGCTTAGGTGGAGATTTTGATTCGATTGAGACAAAGGCATCATGTAACATAGAATTTTACAAGGTACAAATTATGACATTACACCCTTAGATAACAATTATATCATTTAATTCTTTGAACAACATATATAGATAAACATTTTGTCCTTGTGGTAAAAAATAGAGACGTATTGGAGTTTTTATATTTATTTTTTATTGATGATCTACAAATCATCATAATAGTTATTTATTTTTCTTGTAAATGATTAATACATTCAATTATGTGATTTCTTTTTTGTTCAATTACTTGGCATCCCAACAATTTAGGTGATGATGCTTCATCCTTGAGACTCGCTTATTTGGTAGACGTGACAAATCACCTTCTTAATACTCTTTATTGTACAAGGATTTTATCAATCCATGTTTTCCTTTCTTAATTTTTGAACATTATCATGCAAGAGAAAATTTCATTTCATTCACTTTTAATTGTTTCGTTATGAGATTTGATCTATCATTATTGTGTCAAAATGATGATGATCTATTTTTTCTACAAATGTTAACTATGGTTACTATTAGAATTATTTTAGGATGACACATCAAATACGTGTAAAATAATAATACAAATTTATATTTGTAAATGATATAAGTTTGAATGTAGAAAATATATTATGGATGAATACAATTGAACACAATAGTCATTGATCCTTATAAAACATTTTATTTCTTGCAATTTTTACAACTACTTTTAAGACCTTATTTGTTGACTACTCAACACATTATTATAACCAAACCCATTTTTGAATCATAACATCCAACTCTTTTTTAATAGTAATAGTAATCATATGGCACACAAATTCTAAATTCAATAGATGGTATTAGAATTATTAGAAAAATATAAGATCATTATAAAAATAATGTTGATTATATCTACTTTAATGCACATGATTTTTGGCATTGCATAACCTTGAAAACTTTAAGAAAAGTTATATAGTATCAAAAGTTTTCATAAACCTATGATCCTAGTAAGAGCATCTTAGATTATTATAAAGGAGCTCTTTATTATAGACTAAATTTTTTAATAAAGGTGATTGCTTTTCAACTTAGCAATTCTTTGATAGAGACTTTAGTTAAGTACTCATTATGACATTTGATTATATGCATCTTTTATATTTTCATATCATTCAAAAGGTACAAGAAAAATATCTAAATTTGCTAAGTTATTTTCTTTAGCATTTTTTCAAAATAGTTAAATAAGTACTACAAATAGTTAGCTAGCAATTGTGATGCAACAATCAAAGCATATAAGACCATAATATGTAAGTATTAATAAATGATAAATAAATATTAGCATTGATGTAGTCAGATGTATGCCTTTAGATTTGAATTCGAGGAAGGAATGTGTGATATAATGCTAAGAAACTATTTAAGAAAAGATAAATTTTATTTTTTATGGTTAGTCTAAGTCTAATGTCAATGAGCATATCAAATCAATCAAAATCATGTGCTAAAACAATGTTCTTAGGAAACTATGTAAAGTGGTGTGAATCAAAGAGTAGAAGTGTAACCACATTTATAGTGTGCAAAATATTAATATATTCTATCAAGACATGGTAGATTTGAACTCACTAGGGAAATGCATACTCTAATGTCAAGAAACTATCTCAAAAAAGTTTTTCTATTTCTAATGGTTATAAGTTTGAGGCCAATGAGAATATCAAGAAAATTAAAATAATATACTAAATCAATGTACTTAAGACACCCATGTAAAATGATATAAAACAAAATATAAATATGCAAATACCTATATAATACACAAAAGCCTAAAATAGTTATTTAAAAATCTATAAAACTAAAAATTAAACTTAGACAATTATATAAAATATAAACCCTTTACTAAATCAAACCATAAAGTAAAAACCAATAAACCTAAGAATAAACCCTACATAACTATACAAAAATTAAAGCCTAAAACTAAACATAAACTAAATCATGAAGTTTCTACAAGACACACACACCTAAACCCAAAATCAATAAAACTAAAAACAAGTTTTACAACTACACAAAAATTAAACCTTGACAATGAATCTTGGGTCTACTGATGAAATGGAATAGTTCTTAATGAGTTCACCATAGATCAAGGCTTGTTGGATGCAAGGCTCTAGAATTATAAGAAATGAGGTTGGAACCGTGTACTTGACAAATTAGTAAAAGAGATATCTTTAAGTGCTTTCAACACTTGACTTTTAGTCAAAGAAATTTCAGCCTAAAATTTATTAACTAAAATGATTTTAAGAATAAAAATTATTTAAAACCTTTAAACTTTTTAAAAATCAAAACCATTAAGTTGCAAAAGATACATTTAAGCCCACATAAATTCTATTGTCACCTATAAAAAATAATAATAATAACAAGAGACACAAAGCGTCAAAGTTCCTGCCAATAGTATTATGAATATAGAGTTAGGATTAGGTGGATGAAGAAAAATAGAGACGTAGGTAATAAAGTAAGAAAGAGACACAGGGCTAGTAATGGATGGAAAAGATAGAAAATTATGTTTAAAGACACTGAGGGAAAAGAGGTAGAAAAAGAGAAATAGAAATATTGTATTTGACAATGCAATGCTTACCCTTTGTGACCATTGATAAAATAATCACAATTTACTTTGTTATGATTGACAATCTCTAAAAGTAGTCCTTGGATGTTGAACATATGTACGTTTAAGCATTGTAAGTCATACAAAACAATTGGTATATTCAGTAAAAACCATTTTGGAATAAGTCTAGCTTTGGAATATATCTTTAGAATATATTAAGGATAATAAAATAGATTATATGTATAAATAGATTAGACATATGATCAAAGAAAATTATTTTATGTATTTAGACATTATTTAAACATAGAATTAAATTGTAATAGTAGGAAAAAAGCATCTTCAATGAAAGATATTCACTAATGCTACTTTCAAACATGGCAACTAATATGTGGTAAAAAATTAAGAGTCATTTGAAATCTAAGCACAAAATTGGGGTGACAACTAATAGATCCTTTCCTCAAGGTATTAAAATTACTATTTTTTAATTTTAAAAAAACATATAATAATTTTTTAGTAAATGTTATCATTGTAACTATATATTTTCATATTTTTAATAATAATAGACTATATGTTTATGAAATATATATATTAACTACAATAATAATATTGACTTAAAAAATTACTGTGTTTGTAAAAGTTAAATAATACTAATGTTAAAACTCTTTAGTTAGAGGAGAGGATTAATCAAATATATAATTTAAAAATAATTATATTTATTAACAACTTGTTATATTATTTAATATTTTATTAGAACACACTTAACCATGAAGTCCCCTCCAAGATTAAGACCACTTAGTTTGCTACCCTACTTACAAAATTATTAACAAAATATTTACATTTTATAAATATAATAAAAAAATTAAATTTAAAGTTATAATAAAAATTTAAAATATATAAATAATAATATTCAAAACAAATTTAACTTCTAAAAATATATAAATGTAAATAATATATTTTTTATAGATATATTTTTTATGAAACAATGAAGCCACAAGTCCATGATCACAATGGTCATATCTACCAATTGTTATTAACATTTAAAAGTGTTATTAAATCTTGAATATAATATATAATTAAGTTATTTTATGATGTATAGAATATTAAAAATTATTAACATTATTATTTAACTTTTCAAAATAAATATAATTAGATTTTTAAATATAAATATTTATATTTTATTCAATAGACATTAAAAAAATTAAAATTAGAAATATATAATTTGTATTCTTAAATTACTGAATTAAAAAATAATATTATTGATGAAAAATACATAGAATTTAGAAACTTTGACATTAACTAAGAATTATTATTAATTTAAATTAATCATACTTTATATGTATACATTAAATAACTCCTTATAATTGAATTTAAATATATGGTGATACTAGATCTCTTTGAGAATATTAATGTTGAATATAAACAATATCGTATCTAAATCAATACAAATTAAATTTTATATATATAGGACTTGGACTTGTGATCATGGACTTGTGTCTTCATGTAAAAAGTATTTCATAAAAAATATATCTATAAAAAATACATTATTTACATTTGTATTTTTAGAAGTTAAATAATATCATTATTAAAAAAATTACACTATATTTCTTAAAAATCATGTTATAATACAAAAAATTATTAAAATAATAATTTTTTTTAAAAACAAAATATCTAAATATTTTTTTAAAATTTAAATACTATTAATATATTCTATTCATTATTTTACTAATATAACTTTAAAATATAATAAAAAATAGAAAATAAATAGTTTCATAAAATAAAAATAAATTATTTTTCAAACTAAATAATAACAATATTCCTATTCCCCTTGATAGAATCGGCACTAAGTATACAAAATTTAAAATTAAAAAATTCTATTAAATTTTCTTTCATTAATTTAAATTTGTACTATATTCATTTTGCATGTTTTATAGGCGTTGACGTACAATTAATGCAGACAAATATGTCAAAATAATCCCT
This sequence comes from Chamaecyparis obtusa, assembly GCA_027943335.1. Lineage (NCBI taxonomy): Eukaryota > Viridiplantae > Streptophyta > Pinopsida > Cupressales > Cupressaceae > Chamaecyparis > Chamaecyparis obtusa. Next base: position 2,219,321 of record BSBK01000548.1, read on the forward strand.
AAAAAAAGGAAAAAAAAAAAAAAAAAAGGTAAGATAGACAATTTTCATCGTTAATACCTATATTTTTCCAGCCAACAAAATTATTTTATTCGATGAACAACCACTCAAAATGATACTCGTGAAATAATCATTAGAAGTTTAATACCCCATATAAAAATTCCTTCATGTGGATCTTGCCTTACTTAAAAACCACGTGATGGCATGAGCTGTACATTTAAGACAAGACGAAAAACTTTATGTTTTAGGAAAGTGTACCGATGTTTTAGAGGCCATATTTATATGTTCAGTACACTTAGTACAAATGACAATGACAGGCTTTTAATTGTGAGTAAAAAATCTGTATTTTTTAGTGGAGAAAATTGAATTTTATGCTTATCAAAATTATTATGGACCAATTAAATCAAAGTAAAATAAGATTTATATAATCATGTTAAATAAAAAATAAATATGAACTATAGAAGTTGCATTTAATTTTTTTAATTCTCTAGTATGATTGGCTAATTTAATTGTAAAATTGAACTGAATGAAAGCAATAGTATCCTGCCTTTGGCAGGAACTAATAATAATGAATGGAACCCTTTTCCGATGGAGTTGAAAGGAAAATAAAATCAAGGTCGATCAAAGGTGGTAAAGTGTTAATATCCTACTCATTTGCTTTTCAAAATGACTAGCTATTCCCCTCATGTGTTTCTTCTACCCCCTCCACCATGTTATTCCAAACTCCCATTACGCTTTGTCGGATATCACAACCAAATTACACTATTTGCCTGAATGAGACTGCCCCTTCTGACTGACAATTTTGTTAGGAATAAGGTATCTCAACCTTGGATAATTCCTATTTTTATTATTTGTTTTGTAAATGTATTTTTTGCAAATAATGTAATTAAGTGTGAGTGTACATGTCTAGTTGGCATGTTGATGTGTCACTCCACTTGATGTGTTGGCATCTTGTGCGTAAGGAGATCATGACTAAAACGGTCATGATGGATTCCTATGACGCGTAAGAACTATTTAAGGAATGTGCTATGACAGGTGTAAGAGCATCTTATGACTTGGGCCTATTTGGGCGCCCAAGAAGAAGTGGTTGGTGTGTGTAAGAGAATATGCCAAAAATAGGTTGGTATGACAGATTCTCTTACACTTCTCTTGTGACCATTATTTTTGGCGGATTCTATGACAAGCTGTCATAGTCTATTCTAGGGATGGATGCCTATTCTTGGGATTGCATGTAACAACTGTGTACATTGGGCTTTGTGCATGGGTCTTGGTGGTTGTGCCCTTTTTTGGGTCCAGAGGAGTCTATATATATGATGCTGCTCCTATGGGAAAGATATAATAGAAATTTAAGTCTTGTTGGCTTTGTCTCTCATTTCCTAAAAGAACTTGCATTGCAAGTGTATTGTAATCTTTGTGTTGAAGATAATACATTGTGCAGGTTTTGGAGTGCTGGGGTTTTTTATCGAAAGGTTTTCCCCAGGGTATATCATTGTGTCATTCTTTATTTTTCTGTATGCATTGTATGTGGTTGCAATATCTTTGTTAAAGTAGTTAACGAATCTGAAATTGTAAGGATTTATAAGAATTTGCACAATACTCTCCTATAGAGATTAGCGTAGGAAGCTGTTTCCGCACCTGAGTTTCCTTACAAATTTCAGTGGGTAGCGGGCGGCACAGACATTACGTTCTCATGTGCTACCTTGCCCGGGTCATTCTCTTCTTCACCTTCTATTTTGGACGCAGCATGTGCTTTTGTCGCCTTCTTCCCGTTTCCCTTTCCCCTTGCGATTACCATTTGATTGACAGTCTATGCATGGTAGCCATGTTAAAGTTATTTGTCATTTCTCTGTTGAAATTTATTTTGAATTAACAATCTATAAATTTTAGTTCACATAAATTCGGTACATTTGAAAAATTAAAGTGGAGCTTTTAATCAAATTCAATTCTTTATTTGTGGAAGGAATAAGGTGTGTGTGTCCGTCCCAGAATTAAATAGCTGTAACTACTTTAAAAAATTTAGAATTTTTGATCAGACATTGAATGTTGTATTCAATGGAATAAAGTATATAAGATAATATGAATTAAATTGGAAATTTCTTATTTATAAATTTAAATCTATTTTAATATGGTTTTTAAAGATTTCTAGCATATCAATAAATATAAAGGGTATAAATGTATATAACTAGCTTATCTATATTTATTTACATAATATATAATAAATACACCGATATATATGTTTCTCAAGGTGCCTATTTTCAATTATAATCACACTAAGATGTAATAGGCACCTGGAGGAAGATATATATCGGCATATTTAATATATATTATGTGAATAAATATAGATAAGCTAGTAGCAGCGCCAACACTTAGGAGACCTGCAATACATGATGTGAAGGCATCAAGATATACTAAATTTATAATTGTTGAATTTATTTTGATATCATATTCTATCAAAAAAAAAATAGTAACATGAAGAGAAATTACAAGTATCAACATAAATTATAACAAAAGATTGGAGTTGAAGCCACAAAAAGTAAAACCACATATATGATACTTTGTATTAATAATATGTATGGATTTGATTAAAATATATTGGCAAATGGTCAAATCACATTACAATATAAATCATAAACTATAACAAAGTATTAAAGAGGAAACCCCATAATGTATATAAAAATTTATAAGTTTATAAATGGTGCATATAACACTTATTTAAAAGTTTTGAAACCACAACATCAAAATTACATGAAGAACACTTCATTGTAATGGTGTAAGTACATTACATATTCTTCAGCGATCAGAATGGTATTACAACCTTTATTTTGCAAATGATCACGATATACTTCTTCCATAAAACCTGGAAATGCTGCCACTTTTGTATATGTCTCCTTAACCTTGAGTGCAACATCTTTCATTTGCATTATTTCAAGCTCTTCAACATCATCAATGGACAAGGCAAGGTTTTCAATATCTTGTAGAATTTTAGTGCAACTCTCTAAAACAGATCTTGCGCACTTGTCAATTGGTGTTTCAAACAAAGCAGCAGAGTTGACAGAGGTGTTTGGACTTGCATCAACAATTTCAAATTCATTTTTTGATAGATCTGTGGTTTGAAATATTTCCTGCACATTTTGCAATTTTTAAATCCATGTTAGTATTTATGATTTAGGAGAATAAATTAAAACATAATTAGTGAAAACTTAAAATTTAATTTTTCACTTTTTCATATTTAAATTTTTAAAAGGAGCTATAAATAGACATTTACATGTAGCAATTCATCACTTATAAAATATTGACATTAATGCAAAATTGAAAATAACAATTACCTCAATATTCTTCTAAACATTTGAGTCTATTTTCTTCAGCCTTTCGTTTTGAAAGTTGTATTTCATTTTTCATTTTCTCATAACGATCATATGTGAATGGAGGTGTTATGCGAAGACTTTGTAGAGATTTCACTCAAGATACAGCCACAAATGTCAAACCTGTTCTCTCTCTTGGACCTATATCAATTGTAGCTTTTGAGAGAGTTAGTCCTTGAGATTTATGAATTGTCAATGCCCATGCCAATCTTAATGGTAATTGAAGTGTTCTACCCCTTTGTATTGGTATTATTGGAACTATATTTGGGTGACGGTCTTCAAATGACATTCCAGAGTAATTGTCAAATTCAACCATAACATATGTAGGTGGCTCAAGTGGTGCACTTTCTGGTTTGTAGACAATTTTTTGAATATACCCCAATGCTCCATTTACAAGACCTGCCTCTACCTAGAGATTTGAGGTCAACATCACCCTTGAATTATTACTGATTAATAATTCAATATCAAGCTCACCATTTGAATTATCTTCTATTGCATTAACACTTCCTACTTTTGTTGCTATGCTCCGTGCAACTGGACGCTTCAATGAATATAACATTATCTTGTTATGATTATACACATTTTCATTTGTGGAGAACAAATGGACACAATTTTGAAACTCATCATTTGTTGCAACATTTAGATTGATAGGAGTTCTTGTCATAAGCAATTTCTAGTCATCAATTTGTGGGTCTGCATCTCTCAGATTTGTCAGAAGTTGACGAAATCTTTGTTGTTCAATGTTTTGCCCATCTTGTTTGAAAATTTTATCTAAAGTCACCACAATTTTCAATTCCTCCCACAACAATTTTGCTCATCTTTTACTATCATATGCAGGCCTATCATTCACTAGAGGCAATTGACCCAGGCCTCCAACAAAAATCATAGATATACCTAAAAGATAACATAAAATAGACATAACTAAGTTATATAGTATTTCTATTGTGTTTAATAGTTAAGTATTGAATAAAAAAATGACATATTATGGTAGTGGGTTCTAATAAAAGAGAAAATCTACCTGCAAATCTTTTGTCTGAACTTTGTGGAAATGCTTGCCTTAGTCGATAATCTATGTTTTCCAACATAATCTAGCCAACGAAGCTCATTTCATCAATCAAAATGTATTTGATATGTGTCATTTCTTCTTGGAAACTTGTAAGACGTGCTCCTTCTAGTTGAGAAAAATCTCTTATTGGGATTCTTAATTTTGAATGAATTGTAAAGGCTCCAATATTGAACGCTGCAACTCCTGTCGGTGCTAGTAGAAGAAGGGGAGAAGGCCCTGGCATTGCTAAATTTTGAAGGGCTTCATGAATGGCACCAATAAGATATGACTTTCTTGTTCTTGTCGTTCCTTTATTTATCATGGACAAAGGTCCTCTATTTTCATTGCTATGGTAATGTGTCATAATTATATCCATTGCCTTTTGTTGTTTATTGATGAGGGTTGTATAGTTTATGCACTATGGAATATCATCATAAATGAGACATCCATGTTCCTTCATATTTTTTATGAAATTGATTGCTCCCGTCATATACTCTTCACTCTGATATTCATTAGACCAATTTGTTCCGATATCAATGTCTCTTCTTCCCAACGTATCTATTTCTGAAACTTGCATATTTTGACCATTATGAAGCCTAGATATGATTTCCCATTCATGCTCTATGGTATTTTCCATAATAGGTTCATCTTCTTCAATTTCTGAATTATTATTATTTTCACCTTCCTCTATAATTGTTTCTCTTTACACATGCCAAGCATTATAATTGAATGAGTCCCACTTTTCTATAATGGAGTTAGTATCCTCACTGATATCCCTTTCTATGTCATGAAATGGTTTGTAGAGTAATAACTCTAAAAAACAAAACTCTACCCATTTTTGTGAACCACGTGGAGGAATGGATACAAACCTTGGAAAAACTCTGACAATAGCTGCTCTTTCCCTTGTCTCCCATTTGTTGTCTCTTTTTCTTTTAGGATTGTATATCCATGATTTGGCTGCTTCAATTAATGTGATGCCTTCCATACAAAGAGGCCTTTGTTTATATCCTTCAATGAAAGATTTTGTTTGTTGATCATTATCCTGCTCATAATTCAGAGTTATTGATTTGAAGACTTGTTGTGAGACATTCAGATTGAAAAATCTTCTACTGCTCTCCATCAGTGGAAGTTCTAATAACATGTGACAAGTTTCTTAAGCTCCAATGTCTCGTTCTATGACAGTTTCTGTTAGAAGCCTTCTATATGCTCGTGCTACTAGATCATTAGGGTTTTCCAAGTTTGAAAGACGCATCAACATTTTGTGATATGTTTCTGAGCTTTTCTCAGCTTTTGATGCATACTTTGCAATGTATTTTATTACTGCATGTTTAGACAAAACGGGCTGCCAATCTATATTTTCTCTCCATAATTGCAGTATGTGACGATTATGTGAATTCATGCTATCATCGTTTCTTGCTGGTTCAAATTTTTTTTCACCTATTTCTATATCTTCATATAATTTGGATCCCCTAAGATTCAATGGCCAAGGAGCATTATATCTGTAAAATAAAAAGAAGGAATATCTATTATTACTTATTTAAGTAGCTATGAAAATATGATATTGAAATATTAATTGGTATAATAATCACCTGCAAACCATCCTTCCTCATTTTTTTCGTAGGCATGCACCCTCTCTATAGATTGTGTGGCGTTCAACACAATTTAGAAGTTCTTCATAGTGGTTGTCAATATCCATCTTAGCAAGTTGTGTTGTATTTTTGAGACATGGATGTTGACCAAAATTTTGGAATGCCTAGAATTTAAATAAGGATATTAAATATATCAATTTTATCATTTGATTTTTTTCTAAATTGTTTCATATATTAATGAGATTTAATATAAAATGTTTATGAGCTCACCTGTATATTTCGTTGATGTGGATCTTCTCTACGGTTCCATGCATGAATAGTGCGATGAAAATATTGCTCTGCAACTCTTCGTTCCTCCTCATTTGACCAATCAATATTGTCCATATTGGGTGCACCATTGATCCATAAAAAAACATGCACATGTGGAGAACCCCTATGTTGCCACTCATACCTACACCAAAAGTCTTTGACATCCATTCCATTTTCTAGAATTTCTTTTCTAAATATTGTATGTCTTAAGTGCATGTAATGTGTAACTATATGAGGATAGTTGATTACATTTTGTTTTCGCCAATTTTGAGCTCCTCATGCATTGTTTGGACATATTCCTGGCATGAGAGAATGAAGATCAGGCCAATGCATATCTGCTGCACTTAAGGTGAAAAATATTGTTGGTGTGCCAATTTGGTGAAGCATGTCAGTCAATTCTGCACGACATTTAGTCCAGTATGACCTTGTTCCTCTTAATGTCATTCCAAATCGCATTAACTTATCAACTAGATGAGATTGTGGCATCATTTCCATATGTTTGCATAATTCATTGATAGTAATGGGCATGTCTTGGATATTTCTTTTCACAAACACAGCATATGAATTTTGTGCACAGTGTCGCATTATCATATTCGTCATGAAATATCTAAACCTTGGATGTTTATCAAACCTATGATCCCTATATCGCAACAAATGATGCTTCACAAATTCATGTAGATGCACACGCCTCATTCATGGTTCTAACCAATCACATCTACCATCAGGAAATAAAGTTGGAAATGCCATGTCTATTAATCCTGACATTACATACTCATTGATAGGAGAAGCACCAATACCAAACCAATCAATCAATGTTGTTGGAGTTGTTTTGGGGTTATTAACCCATAATTGAATTAATTCCATTTCTCTTTGGGCATTCAGTGGTCTGGAAGCCATTGATGTAGTGTGATCTATTGTATTACCTTCATCTATCTCCAAAATAGGACCAAAATATGTGATTTCATTGGTATCTGAATCAAATTATATTTGCACTGTGTTTAATTTACTAAAAATATTTTCATCAGTATTTCTAGGTAGGTCATTGAGAGCATTTTCATCAATGATAACATCTGAGTAAAATTTGTCATGCTCCATTTTGTATTTGAGTGCTTTGTAGACATGATCCCTATTGACGGTAAAATTATAATCTGTGCCACGTTGATTCCTTCTTCTCACAATAATAATAGGCAAATTATGTATTGTGTGTGCCAAAATTTGTGAAATTTGTTGTACATTTTGAGGAAAACTTATTGTGTGCTCTTTATATTTATATTTACCACCTGTTGCATGTGTCACTTGCAGTATTGGGCTTACATGTGCAATCAACATTTCCTCTATCTGTGTCAATTTTGATAGAATCTCTAGTTGTGGTCCAGGATCCATATTATTTGAAGATGACAACCTATGAATTCCTCTTTCTTGTTGACATCTATTGCATATAGGACCTTCAGAGCTTCGAGATACTTTGATTCCAATATACGATTCTTGACATACATAACACATCTTTGGGGTTCTAAAACTATCTAGTTGAATTCTGAATTGCATTTGGAATCTTTTAAAATTAGATTCAAGAGAACCATTAGGGATTGTTATATTATCTACACCATCTTCAACACCTGCATTCATATCTAATGAATTCCCATGCTGCGGTGTTTCTGGAACACAATCTATTGAGATTGAATTTTCATTCTCACCATTCATCTGAATATTTCCATTTAAGTGAGGATTGGTTCTCTCACTTGGTTGGGAATCAACCTCTTGTCTTTCTTGTGCTTGAGAATTAGAGGTTTGATCAGTTGTCCTTTGATGTAAATTTATTTGCACTCTTGTTTCCTCTCTATTTTCAACTTCCATATGTTGTACAATTTGATTTGCCCTTCTTCTGGCATATCGTTCTCTATCAATTTCATTACGTCTTATTCTTTGTTCTTCTATTTGAGCATTTGTCATTTGTTCTCTTTTTTGCCTACGATATTGTCTACGATACTCTCTTTGATATTCTCTTATATGTAGTCTTCTTTTCTCCTCTGATTCAAAAGTTCATTTTGGCCGAACCATAGCTGATATTAAAAAAAACTTGAAGTCAACAAACTAAATAGATTTGCTTCCTTTAATAGATTATAATTTTGATTAACAAATGTTTAAACATTTACTTATCTAATAGAGATGTAGTTTTAAATTGATTTCATAACACACATTCAAAAAAATGACAAACACAAAAAAGTGACAAACATTTGAAATATATATATTCACATAGATACGATTACATAAGTTTTGAACCATTTATTTATTTGGTAACAACATGTGAGAAGTTTCTTGAACTTCAATGTGTCGTTCTATTACAGCTTCTGATAGAAGCCTTTTATATGTTGGTGCAGCTAAGGAAAGAACAAAGATACAATCTCTATTTGTTCAAGTGACGTATGAAATCGTCACATATAATTTTTGACTATCCTAACTCATAATGCCTGTCGTAAAACAACTCTGTGAGAAATGCTTCAAAGCTTCCTATTTTGCAAGCTGCTTTCCATATGAAGATTGCCATTTCTCTGGATGTGTTGACATCAGCATCATCAACAACATCTATATGCATTTCTATTTTCTCAATGTCATTTACCATCTCGGTGAAATGGCCGCGTATTTTGTTCATTACATTTTCGACAGGTAATTCTATGTAGCCATTTGAAGCTATAGAAATTGTAGGGCTCGATGGAGGTGGCCCATTTACAGTGTCTTTCGCATCTGATATCTCTATAATGAAGTTTGGTTCATTGCAACACAAATCCATTTTATATCTAAAGAAAGTACAAGATTTAACATTATTTCACGTATAATAGCAATTTTATATTTCAAGATGAATTAAACAAATAATGAAATATAACATTATTTTATGTATAATAGCAATTTTATATTTCAAGATCAACTAAAGAAATATATCTAAATAAAGTACAAGATTTAACATTATTTCACGTATAATAGCAATTTTATATTTCAAGATGAATTGAACAAATAATGAAATTTAACGTTATTTTATGTATAATAGGAAATTTATATTTCAAGATCAACTAAAGAAATAATGAAATTTAAAATTATTTCATCCAACTCACGTATTTGTAAATAAAAAAAGTTTTAGTCTATAATTTTTTATCTACTATTATGTAACTATATTAGTCTTATAAAATATACCATTGAGACAAAGTTAAAAATTAAGTGCTTTAATAATTTAGTAGTTTACTGTGAAAAAATATTTTAATTATTTTTTTACTCTAACATCGTAAACAAAAAAAACATATATGTGAATAACTGTTATAGATAAATAATTCAAGTGTAAATCTATTTCTGAATTTGATATCCAAATAGCTATTTTATTTGCATATAAACATTTCAAATAAATATTAAATATTGCAAGCTTAAGAACTCGTTAAGAAATGTTTTAAAACTCCAATTTAATGATCACAAATAATAGTTGTTGTTTATGTATGGACAAGCTCATTCAACTAACGTTTTTCTAAATAAATAAAGTTTTGGTCTATAATTTTCATCTACTATTATGTAACTATATTTGTCCTATCGAATATACCATTGACAAATACCACAAAAGTAAAAAATGAAGCACTTTAATAACTTAGCAGTTAATTATAAGTGACAAAAACTATTTTAATTATTTATTTACTTAAACAAAAAAAATAACCATGTATAACGTTTACACAAAATTAATTAAAGTGTGAATTTGTTACTAACCTGGTAGATAGAGTAGTTGTTTCTGAATTTGATATCCAAAGAAATATTTTATCTGCATGTAAACATTTGAAATAAATATTAAATATTGCAAGGCTAAGATAAAATTAAGTTGATTTTTAATTTTCGGTAAGCATGAAAATAAATTAAACATTACATTACAAAGCAAAGATCTTATATTTTAATCTTATTTCAATACTAAATATGAATTATAAGTATATATGACTTTTTATTAAATTTATATATTGGAACTAAGAGGATTATTAAAAATATAGAAAAACTATATTAATATTTAAGCATACCTTAAGTAATTTTTGAAAATATTGAAATCATCTCAAAACATATTGACTGTAATTTCAATAAATTTTGTAACGTGCATAGATTAGTAATTAATAACCAATTGCCCAACCTAACCTTACAGGAAAATACAGGTGGTAGGAAATAATACATGCGCCAAATTTTTACAATTAAATTTTGACAATTCTATCAAGTTACAAACACCATATTTATAAAATTCCAAATTTGCTACAGCACAAATCAAAAGTCTGGCGCTAAATGTGCCATGTGTTTTTTAGCATTTCTGGATTTGGAACCTGTGCATTTTTAATATAGATGAGATTAAAAAGGGACGGATGTCTGTTGAAAGAGATTCAGTGACTGTGTAAAATAAAACACAAGTCTCATTTTTACCAGACCATGAACACATACGATAGTCACCATTTTGGAGTTTGAAGATGGCGCATATGGGAATGAAAAATAATGAACTGAAAAACGTGAGTGTAGAGTTAAAATAAAAAATGGTATAACAAGTATGATGGTGGACTGTCGTGAATGTGGAAAAGAGTCTCTAGTTGAAACGCAGTCTACTGAGTGACAAAAAAAATTGCTAATGCTTAATATCAAAAGGGTGTGGTGACGAAAATGTGTGGGGCTTTACCATATGCGAGCAGCAGTGAAGTTTCTTTACCAGTTTTTTAAAATAATTCAAATACGTTTTGTTTTCACATGTGGAAACACAATTTCAATAAGAATATGAGATAAGCCAATGACATTAAAAAGACAGGGACTGAGATTGGTATTGAGAAAGACCAAATTAAAAAAATTAAAAAAATTATTCAACCAGAAACTAAATTTCTTCTTAAATAATACTGTTCATCTTTACCCAATTTCATGATAACAAAAAAAAAAAGAAAACATTTATTTGAGCACAAATATCCAGATAAAGGTAACAAAAAATTCATGAAATTTAACATTAATGAGTGTTTACAAAACACAGACCTTAGCCGGCAGCAGTACTTTCGCATTATTCAAATCATACAATTGAACACAAATATCCAGATAAAGGTAATAGAAAATTCATGCAATTTAACATTAATGAGTGTTTACAAAACACAGGCATTAGCTGGAAGCAGTACTTTCGCATTATTCAAATCATACAATTGAGCGCAAATATCCAGATAAAGGTAACAAAAAATTCATGAAATTTAACATTAATGAGTGTTTACAAAACACATGCATTAGCCGGCAGCAGTACTTTCGCATTACTGAAATCATACAAAAGCATTTGATTAAATACATAAAACATATTTAAGTTTTTACCTATGTTGGGTGCTGCCGAATTTCCTCTCTATATACTGTGGTGTGCAGAATATGATTTTGGAGATTGGAGTGAATATATATGCAAAGTTTTTTAACTGTTTTTAAATTTTGTAGAAACAACTTCAGAAAATTTGGCTATTACTTTTGACACATTGCATATATTTAATGACGCAGACGACACGTTTTATCCATATCATTGTGTTTCAAAAACTTACTCCAGTGTATTAATTCCACATGCACTAGTGCGGTTATTAGCTTTGATTTTTTCAAAGAAAGCATTAAAGTGAACTAAGTTCTGCGGTTGATTTCAAAGAAAGCATTAAAGTGAACTCCTTGTGCGGTTTTGAAAATTTCTTTGCAATTATTTAATGTTCATTTTTTTTGGTTAAAAATTTGTTTACCATAAATTAATGTTCATTTAATATCAGATTTGAATGTTTTTGTTGACACGGAACATTTTGTATAAGTTGTCTGCCATTGTAGGGACGCCTCTCAGCGTAAATATTGAATTCTTCTATTAAAATTAATTAAATAATTATAATTATTTCTAGAATATGTTATTAATAAATTAACAAAATCAGATTTCTACAATTCACTATGATACAATATTATTTTTTTGATTCGACGTTTCGGATCACACTCTGTGATCCATCATCAGGAAGAGAGAGTGTGGGAATGAAAAATAAAAATATGCAGACTTAGCCTTTCACAAGGGAAATAAGAAGAGTTTGGGGACGAAACAACAAGCAAACCAAAGAAGAGAATTTATTAATAGTTATTGTATTTTGTTATATTTGATTGTTAATATGTAAAATTAATTTTTAATATATTTTTTTGTAGCATTATGTATGTCTTATTGTCTAGTATTATTTAACAACTCCCCTTTCTTGTTGAAGTTTTGAAAGAGAAAATCAGTTTTAATTTAGAGTTTAAGACACAAATTTATCAAGTTGAATGCACTTAGTAGCTATTACTAAATATCCAATAGATCTCTATTCACAACTATGAATTTCATTGTGGTAAAGCATATGCTTCATACTCTTGGAGAAAAAATATACCTATTCTAAGTTGCTTTATTGTTGTTTCACTTAGATGTTTTATGCTAAAATGTTCTATATAAAGCATTGTTAAAAGTATAGTTAAACTTAAATTACTTCTTTTAAGATATATATATATCCTACAAGACATATTTATTATACATTTTTTTATCACTATATACATTTTTTTAATTAAATAGTATTTATAATTTAAATTCAATTCAAATATTTATTAAAAAAAAATTTTAAAAAAAAAATTGTTAAAGAAATCTTTCTTACCTTATTTTTTTCCTAAAAAATTCTTTAAATTATTTGTAGTTCTAGATCTGGTACTCCATATAAACCACTTAAAATTATAATAATTTTTTTTTAAAAATGGGAGAATTTATCAATGATAAAATTATTTGAATATTACATAAAATAAACTAAAATTTGGCAATGAGATGACAATTATTTTTGTGGGGTGCTTGGAAGATTGTGCAGGATTAAGCAAGAACAAAGTTTTGACCCATTGAATAATGTATTCTTCATATATTATATTGCATTTAATATGACTGCTAAATCCGACAACATCGTGATATGAGAGAGGGCACCTAATTTAACAGTGATCTGAAAAAGTTGCTAAGGCGAGAATTTCACATTAAAAATCTGCATATTTTGTTTTGAGAAGGATGCAGTTTGATGGACTCAAGAGGTTTTCTATGTTCAAGAAAAATTATTATTATGAAAAAAATCTGCAATGTATTAGTTAATTACTATTAAATAAATTGATGGAGCAACAAATTTCCCTAACGTATTCATTTTTAAGTTGTCCCTAAGGGCCCGTTTGTTTTTCAGAAGATGGCAAGAATTGGAAGATGATAACCTGATTTTGACCCGAATCCACTGTTTGGAACGCTTATTGTCAAAATCAGGTTATAACATCAAAACCCGAATATACCCCCAAAATGAGCATATCCATCTTCCCACCAAAGAGGTGGAAGTTGAAATTATAACTCAATTTTGGCATTTTATGAATCACATTTTATTAAAATTTCTGGTCCGTGGTCTTCTTGAAATCGATTTTGGGGTTTAGGGTTGCATTCACATTTTTGGGTTTTTGACTGTATTCACGTTTCTGACTGCATTCATGTTCTGCAGGGTTTTTGAAGTCTTTGAAGGGTTTTCCATTCCATTTCGTTTGCCTCCTACAACAGGTATGGGTGCTTCCTCTTTGTTTGTTCACTGTTCTTTGTTTGTTCACTGCGAGGCTTATCAGACGGCGCTCGTTTGTTTGTTTGTTTCAAGTTTTATATTATCAAAATTGTATTTGGAGTGGATATTGTAGAAGGTTGTGTTTTATTTTCCTCCCTAACATGTTAGATAGTTGAAGTAAGGACAAGGGTGGGCTTTTGATTAAACGCCAACTCTATTTTTCCATTTAACTTTTGTTAAGTCGGACATACGAACCTACCCAAATTTGAACATGTAACATTTCAAAACATTTATTTTCTCCCACTGTTGATTCTCACTGCAACAAGCATTTCAATCCTGCAGCTTCGTATAAACCAGAGCTTCAGGTAACAATCCTCTGATTTCGCAGAGTGACGCTCGAGCAGTATTTGATGAATGGTGGGCACCAACCATGCATCCCTCAGTCAAATTTGGGTTTAGGGTTTTCCCATACTCACACCTTCTCAATGTACAGAGGACTCTGTCACTGGGCACATTTCATTGCTTCTTAGTAAAATTTACTTGAGGAATCCTAGAGAATGCACACCTAAGGTATTGGGCTTTTACAAAAAAAATCTGCGAAAGTACTTTTACCCACAAAAGTAGAGGATTTGTAACTTGGTGTGCAGGATTGTACTAAGGTGGTTATGGCCCTCCTTAAAATACCCCCACAAACACATTACAAGATTAAACTGCTCTCTCCCCTCTTCTGAAATCTTCAGGTCACGCAGATAAGCTGCAATTCCATTTTTGTAGTAGGCGCAGTATCCTCCATTGCAGTTTTGAGTAGGTGCAGTATCCTCCATAAGCAACCATTTTAAGACATTGCAGTTTCCAATAGACTACAAAATATGCAGAGGCCTCCCATTTTTCTCCCTCTTGTATTATGTAGAGGTGAAAGTTGCACCAGTGTAGACAGTTATAATCCACAACCATAAAGCAGCTCACAAGGATTTTGATTTTGAGATAAAATAGAACTCTTCATAGAATTTCTTTGATACCAAGACTAGAGCTGGTTAATTAGCTCTCCAATTTTATGGTTTCTATTGAATTTTCTTTGTATTTTTGTCTAAACATTTGATGTTTTCTTATACACTTCAGGCAAACATGGGGATCTTAATATAAACACCATTAATTTATGAAATTTAATTATGATATGGTAATGTTATAATGAGACAAGTACAGTAAAATTTATTTGCATGTACGTAACACATGCATGGGAACATCTACAAAATGTATGAGCATGCTCCTTAGGCTAGTAGATAAATCTTAGAAAATAGCCCAGGAATTGATGCCCTCTAAGGTGTTGGATAAGCAATGCATTGTGTAAAGATTAAAACTCTCTCATCATAATGGATAATAGCCCATGAATTGATGTACTATGAAATGTTCGATATGCAATGCATTGTGTAATGCATGAGATTAAAGCCCTCTCATCATCTCAATCTATAAGATATAGCTCTGAAAGAAACATTTTTATCTATTTAGATCCTATTTACTACAATGGTTTTTTGATCAGAGTCTTTAATTGGACACAAATTTTTGATATGTTTAAGAATAATTTTATCTCCAAATTTCAATGGGTAAAAATACCAAATCTCCCTATGGAATTACCTAAAATAGCCATATTTTAGTTAGGATTGGAGATATGATAGGAGGATTTGAGGGTTTGGAAGAAAAATTTATTACATCAAGTGATGTTAAAATTTTGATAAACTCTAATCCTAACTTAACTCATAATTTGAACTTATAAAAATTATAACGAACATATCAACCTATACTCTTAAACTGAAACCTTGTCAAGGGGTGTCAAACAATAAAATTATTATCAATAATCCAACACACCCAAATGAAACAACTCTGAAAAATTCCCCAAATCACCAAAGGACACTCAAAATCAAACCAGATTGATGACAATTCTTAAACCAAACTTCAACAATGGATACACTATCAAATTTAACACAAATAAAGGGGGTTTCTTCTTATCTCAGGATAAATTTGAACCTCCCATTTTCAAAGCCACTAATCCATAATAGGAATATAAAGAAGGAGAAATAGTGGAGAACATTATTGCAATGGAGGATACTGCGCCTACTCAAAACAAACCCTTCACTCACCATTGATATCTAAGGCCAAGATAGATCGTGACATGATAGAGCACAAATATTTGGCACCTCTGATTGATTTAGAGGAAAATATCCAGATAACAACACAATCCTCATAATCCTACTAATCTTTACACTGAGGAAAAACCAGGATCCCCTTCTTCGATAGATTTAGAACTCTTACCACAATTAGCTTCTATAGATTCAAAACATGATAAGATGGTGGAAAACTTTGAAACAAAGATCAATAAAGAGCACTTGTAAAATAGGAGGAACTCCTTAAAAATGAAAAAAAAAAGAAACTATTGAGTGAACTAATGGGAGATATCATGATTACAAAAGATGAGGTGTGTGAAATTCTAATGACATGGCATTGAAATTTCAAGAGGAACTCAAACTCAGTCAAGAAAATATTGAAAATAAAATTGCAACACCTCAACATATCATAGATTTTAACCCATCCTCACCTTACAAAAATGAGGACATACCTCTAGAATTGGAAGTGATATATGATACGATGGAGATTAATCAAGAATATGAGGGAGAAAAAACTAGAATAGAGCTAACAGATTTCATAAATCAACCACAAAATTCCTCATTAGTCATTACTGATAGCTTACAAGAGAATCTAGAAGTAGATGATGAAAATGAAATAAATGAATTGACCAAGATATGTCATCCAATGCTACTAATAAAAAATCAGGTATTTCCTATATTATCATAGGGGATGATACCCCTAATGGTAAACAGTATCTAGAAACCTTCAACATTTGTTTTATAAACAGACACGTTCCATAATCTTATTTCTAGGAGTTTTTCACAGATTTTATTATCACCAGTCATATTGCACTTGTAAAGAATAATACTACCCATTAACAGATATTTCTTAAATTTCTAGAATATAGAGGATGACATGATAAATTTATAGATTTACTATATTCTAGTGCAATGACAAATCATTGAATACATTTCATTAAATAATGGAATTCCATTTATGCTCAGGGAAGTTTGAAAAATACCTTTCACTGGCATATTTGTAGATCTTCCAACTATTGGAGAAGATGATGAGAGCCACTTTTGCATCATACAACACTGAGAGCTCACGGGCCTTTAGTAACCCATTATTTCTCTTACACAATGTAATTTTCCAGTTAGTCATATTCTCAATCCATTTAAGCTGGAACTTTCTTCTAGGTCTAGGTCTTTTGAGTAAATGCCAACTCTATTTTTCCATTTAACTTTTGTTCAGTCGAACATACGAACCTACCCAGATTTGAACATGTAAAATCTTCTCTGAGACCCACTCATGTCCACTCAGTTTATGTATCAAAGTCAACAATTAAATCATTTCAAAACATTTATTTTCTCCCACTGTTGATTCTCATTGCAACAGGCATTTCAGACTCGCATCCTTTTTTTGGGAAAGATATAGCATCTTAGGGAACTGAAGAAACATCAATCTAACATGAAAGACACAATGTAAAGGTCTCCCTAACCAATCCTAAAATATGGCTATGTCTGAGCATGCCCAATAAGAGGGAATGACTAAATCTCAAAATATGTAATAAACAAGAGTTGATTAGCTTTCTGGATGAAACTTTGCATAAATCTTGATGCTAAATTTTATATAAGCTTTTATATCAAAACGTATACATAGTCATATGCAAAATCTAAATAGGTTTTTGAATAAAAATTATATATAAATGGAAGTCATTTATCCTTCAGGTTTCCATGGAAGTCATTGTTAAAAGGTAACTATTGTTTGATTGAATATGAGTTTCCTTAGTTAAAAGGTAACTATTATTTGAAGAGATTGGCTGGTTAGAAAAATAGAACATCAACAATATGCTACCAATATCTCCTCACTAAAATCTGTACACACTAAAATGGTGCACTTCTATGAACCATTACATGCAAGGTTACTCAAGAATGAGGCCTCACAAAGCGGCTCATAGCTCTCTATGCATGGAGTTGCAAGATTTGTAAAATTGCTCTCAGCTAGAGCTATAAACTCATGACCTTGCTAGTCAACCACACAATGAGAGATTCAAGTGAAGACAAGGGCAATAATGCCAATATCTCCAAGAATTAAATGTATGCAATGCAATGCAAATCTATATGACAATGCAAGTTAAGCTATGAAAAGGAAGTACAATGCAACTAATCTATGAAAGGAAATAGCAATGGATTACAATGCCTCCTATTTAGACTATGTGAGCTTATTCTATTGCATAAAAGGAAATCTATACTAAGAATGTCATTATCATGCAACTAAGAAAGCAAATATGCAACTAAATGATGAAAGCAATAAGTCTTCAATATCCTCAAAAGCTCCAAATGCACCTAAAACCTGCAGCATAACATTAGCATAAAAACATGGTATATGCAAATGAAGGAGAGAGCTCTCCTTTTATAAGAAATGAGGTGAAATGGACCATGGAGATTAAGAGGCAAAATGTCTTAATCAACGGTGGAGCTTGAAAGAGGAGCAATCCATGTGCACACATATCCTCCAATAGGAAAATAAGAGTTGACTTTATGTCCATATGAGATAAAAAGTATTTTTCTCCTTTTTATAAAATATGAATAATGCTTTATTTGTGCAACTTAGGATAAGAGGAAAAGGTGGGGCTTTTTATTTATTAAAAGGGGAGGAAATATTCCTTTTAAATAAATAAAGACTTAGGATAAATGGTTAGCCCATAGGATAAAATCCAATATATGATCGAAATTAAGACTTGATCAAGAGATTGATATTGTTAAAAATATTGATTATTGATAAAATTGATTCAGGATTGATAAATTGAATAAATGGGGCCCAAAGTCTAGGTGACCATTTTTGGGTGCATACATTTACCCCTCTTTGACTAATGTGTGATCGATTTGGGAACACATGCAGTCAAAGAAGAATTGAAATGTGAGATCGATCTGGGATCACAAAACAACTCAGATGTGAGGTCGATTCAGGATCATATTCGGACAAAGCATAAACAAAGGTCTTTGAACATGAGGTCGATTCAGGATCACATTCAAAGTAAGAGATAAGAATCTCAAATTTGAGCAAAAGCTCACAAAAGATGTCTGAATCAAGAGAATCAAGGAATCCGGGATGAGAATCCCATAAATACTGCCCCCTCGGAATCAAAATCGAAATCAGGTAGAGGAGAGACAGCAAATTGATAAAGATTTGATCAAATCATAATGAAATCACAATCGAAGGTAAATGATAACAGGATAACCATTAGGCAATGAAACATGCCCCAGCGATGAGCTAGAAGAAAAGAGATAGGGCGAATGAAAGACTAGAAAATTGAGAGACATGAAAAGGAAGAAATTCCACCGGAAATCAAATTATGCCTCAAAAGGTCAATCAACTGCTCGAAAGAAAGGGAAAATTTGGAAACGCAACTCGGATTTCAATTTTGAGTCCGAAAATGGATAGAAAATGATGTGATATGAAAGACCAGAAATGAAAGATATGATCAAGAAGAATCAAAAAATGAGCACAGTTGACCAACTAGTCCGTAGATGATAAAAAGGAGAGCTCTCTCCATATGCAAGATGCAAAAACTAAACTATGATGAACCTAAGAATGCAAGCTACTATGAAAGTGGTTGATTTGCAAGGTCACAATGTTTATAGACATCTAATTATCATCATCGAGCGTTAGTGGTAGCATCATAAGATCATACAATACACACTAGCATAGCTATGTGGATATGAATATGATCTTTATCAGAGAGAAATGTGGAAATCCCACCTAGGCATCAAAGACATGGAGGTTAAGATGACTAATGCAGTGAGATCACCTAAGTTTGATATGGCAAGATTATGCTTGTATCAAGACACATGAAAGTCAGGATAACTAGAAGCATGCACTCGCAAAACAGTCAAGGATAATACCTTGTCAATCCATAGGGTCAAGTAAGACCAGCATAAATGCTCATGACAGTTAGGACCAACAAAATATACCCACAAGCAAATAAAGAAATAAAACATGTTCTCATACCCTCAGTCTTCTAGCTATGCATCATCGAAAACTTCTCAGGGAGAGACCAGTCATCAAAGAAATCCTCATAGACAGCACACAAAGAAAAATAAAGTCATCATATCTCAACAAGTTGATTGTTTAAGTGCGTGTGTGTTGGTCATAGAGTCAGACTCTGGTTATCATATCTGCTAATGAGAAATATCGCATCATACTTAGACTATTGGGAAAGACATCTAATAAGTGTTAAGAAACACTTGACACAAGGGTAGTGTTGAAAAACACTGTTTTGGGGTGGTGTTGAAAAACACCTGTTGTGAAATGCCCCAAGAGACAAACGCACCTAAAGGACCTATGCTAACAGTTATGCCCCCTAGACAAAAATAAAGACCAATTCCAAACCAAGTCAAATAAGGTCAAGGCATGATGGAAAGTGGCTAAGTGTCGAGGACGCATGCTAACAAATAGGGGTGCAAAGGCCTCAAGTAGCGCCTGTTTCCAGGTTTTCACCACTTGGAATCTTTTTTTGATTTTTTCCTTTTTTTGGATTTTTGGATTTTTTTTATTTTTTTGTATTTTTTCAGGACTTTTTATGCTTTTTAGGATTTTTTCAGCATCATATATGAATTTTTTTTGGTATTTTTTCAGAATCAATAAATATGTACAAAGGATGCCCCCAGATAGAATGGGCATTAAACTCATGAGCAAGATCACATTGTGCAGTCCCAATATCTAGCAATGTGGAGGACAAGATGGATAAGCAAGCTGGTGAATGAGATGGAGGAAAGGAGAATGAAGGCAAATGGAGGGAAGAAATCTTCAAGGTCAAACTCCTCAAGAGTACCCAAGCTAGGGAGAAATTATCATGCAAAGCACATTTGGATAAGCAATGAAAGGATAGCATATGATAAGTCACAAAAGCGCACTGCAAAAGAAGGAAGGATGCAGTCCAAAAAAGTAGACATGTCAAGAGGCTTCATAGCATCATGTTTACTCTTTTTAATAGATCAAGACCAAGGGGGAAAATGATAGCAAAAGGCTAGAATGAATGGAGGAAAATAAATATGAAGGCTAAACATGAAATGAATGAAAGCAAGATCATCTTAAGATAGCTCACAAGATAGCCAATTGTTCGTGTATAATTCAACATTGTCAAGATCAAAGAGAGAAGATGGAATGGATGAAATATGTAGAAGAACTACGCATGATGCCTGATTGTCAGGTTTTCATCATGGTACTTATCCAAAGCACCGCAAGGGAGTGGTTTTCATCATAGGATGAATTTATTTCTCTTTACTTTTGCTACCAAGGTGCCTGTCTCTAGGTTTTCACCATGGCACATTTTCAATTTTTTCTTTTTTTGTTCTTTTTGAATTTTTCTATTTTTTTGAATTTTCTTTTTTTGGAAGAATGCAAGCTTTTCAAATAATGCTCCTTGAATGGATAAACCATAATATGTCAAGGATTCAAAATGATATGCTCAAAGATGCTGAAGGGGAAAGGAAGATGCATGAGGAATAGGCAAATGAGGAAAAATGATAGAAGGTAGAAGGATAATGAATGGAAGGAATGTGAAAAGGTAGATGGAAAGAAAGGTAAGATCAACATCAACACACACACTGAAGGGTGACGGGAAAAATGGAGGAAATGTAAACCATATTCTAGTCCAAATGCGAACCATATTCTGGTTTAGTATTGCTATGTGATTCTTCGAAGAGAGGATTGGTGTGCTTGTTATAATTCTCAAATGTGAATGGAGGAATACGAGAAGGAATATGGAAAATATTTAGCAGACATTGTGGTTCAGGCGCATCAAATGGAAGAATGTTTTTGGAAAAAGATGAAGTGGAAGCCTTTGGAAGCTTGAATGTCAACTTCACTTTTTGCTCAGCATGAGACTTTTTCAAGAGAGACTTTGGAATCCATATAGCTTTAAGCATTTTATTTTCTTTTGATGTGTTAGAGAGAATATCTTCAATGATGGATTTTGGAACCCATACTTGTCTTGTAGTTTTCTTCTTAGATATCTCTTTTGACTTGATGCCCCTATGTCAATTAGAGGAGACATGGTGATCTTCTTTTTTTGATGGATTCTTGTATTGCTTCTTTTTCTTGTATTGAACATTCAAGTTACTTCCAAAAGACTTGGGACTTGTGGAAGAAGATGGAGGATATGAATGGTTTAGATGGGTGGATGGATGAAAATAATTCAAGGGTATGCATCTATGTTGATCTTGAGGAAAGATAGGAGATGGAGGGGCATAAGGACCCAAAATGGATGAAAAATTAGGAGAGTTAGGAGGGGAAAGTGAAGGGACATAAGGACCCAAGATGGAAGGAAGATGTGAAGCCCTTAGCAGCGGTGGAAGAGGTCCAAGGATGGAAGTGGAAGATGCAAAAGGATAATCAATAAGTTCATCAGCATCTATATGACAACCAAGGACATCAACATCTTTAGAATGAGCATTAAGATTTTCAATAGGATTGTGCACATCTTGAATAGGAGCAACTTCGTTGATAGAATCGTTCAAAGCTTGCGAAGACTTAGGAAGAGTAGAAAGTGAAAGTGAACATGGAGTGGTAGAACAAGAAGGTGGAAGACTTTGATCTTGACAAGGATCTTTGGATAGCATAAGCGCATCATTTTTTTCTTGATTTTCAATATGCTTAACATCGGAAGTAACAACACCATTTTTAATAACCTTAATAGAAGTATCATCTTTGAAAAATGCAAGTGTAGTAAGGTTATTTTGATTATCAATAAGCTCAACGGTGTAAGTAGTAGCTTGATCTTGCTTAGGAGATGGTGGAATGAATGCAGAAGAGCGTAGAGGATCAAAAGAACCATGCAATGGAGGAGATACATCATGAAGAGAATTGGATGATATGGAGGATTCCTGATCTTGATCTTTATTTATATTCTTTTTTTTATCATTTTTAGAGTCCTCTTGACATGGAGCCACTTCTAAGGACAAGGAAGCATGTTGGAATTGTATGGAAGACTTTGGAAGAGATGGTGAAGGACTAGTTGAAGTAGGCATTGTAGCATATAAAGGCTTAGGCTCTTTAGGTTTAGCATTATTAGAAGTATTCACATCCAAGTGAAGGTTAGCTTGAGTATCTTTAAGAGGTGGCTCTTGAGAATAACTATAGGGAACTGCATGGAAAGCCTTAGGATCTTTGTTGGATGAAAGATTTGTGAAAGATTTGGATGACTCAGAAGCTTTAGGAAGTGTGTGGGTATTGGAGGAAGTGGCGGATGGAAGGGAAGGTTCAACATTAATATGATCTTGCTTGAGAGTGCAACCTTTATTTTCAGCATGAGATTTTTTAGAGGAGAGATGCTCATAGTATCTATGTTTATAATCAGCACGGAAAGCTTTCTCTTTCTCAATAGAAGTAGATGTATCATATTGTTCACAATAAATATCATAATTCCTCTCAAAATTAGAATCATATGGATCCCCATCACAATCTACCCAATAAGATGACCCTTTAGTAAGCCTAAGCACACGATGAGGAGGACTCTTAGGAATAGAAGCATCATAGGTATGGCTAAATTGTCCATCGTCATAGTCATCATAGTCATCACAAGGACTATCACGTTGCTCTTTATGGTGAAGAGAAGTAAGACTCTTTGAAGAAGTAGAAGAAGAACAAGATCTTGAAGAAGAGGAAAATGAAGACCTAGTGGAAGAAGAATACTTGGATAATGAGGAATTCGAATGATGTTTAGAAGAGTCATGATAAGATTTGGAAGATGAAGAATGTGAATAGTGTTTAGAAGAATCATGATAAGACTTAGAAGATGAAGAATGTGAATGATGTCTGGAAGAGTCATGATAAGACTTGGAAGGTGAAGAAGAATGAGAAGGTTTAGATGATGAAGAATGTTTGGAAGAAGAAGATCGTGATATGATCATGTTTATGATTCTAGCAAAGGCATCTGATTTAATCATCTTTTCTTTTATTTTTGCTATAAATTCATCACTCATGAGAATTTTGGAGGAACAACACTTTTTGAATATGTCAATGAGCTCAAGATCATCTATTCTTAATAAAGGTTCCAAAGCTAGATAGTCAAGATTCATGGTTCCAAAAGAGGAGAAATCAAGCATGGAAGAAATGAATAGATGAATAGAAGAAAGTAGACTAGATAATAAGAGGAAAAGAATCAAGAAGAAGAAGAAGAAGAAGAATTTCCCATGGGAATAGAAGACTTTAGAAGAACATGGGAAATGGAGAAGAAAGAAGAAGACTAAGAGCCATCTTGTGTAATTGATACCATAACGTTCATTGAGATGTTGAGCAACATGACAACACCTAGGATCTAAGATCTAGATTGACCAAGGAAGACTGAAAATAGAAGACCCTTGGTAATAGGATGACCTCACAAAATGTCAACACCAAACTAGGATAATCAAAATTCTCTATTGTCCAAAGAGAAATCAAAAGATAGAAGAAGGGGCTTTACCAACACTGTCAAAGAGGTGCTTCAAATCAAAGGGTGACTACCCTTGCACTTTTGAACCAGGAGGTTGGGCTAGGCCAAAAGATAATTGAAATTGAGATTAAATAAAAATTATTTGGACAATAAGAGTACGAGAATTTCCCAAGAATGTAGCTCACAATTCTAGAAATAAACTTTCTCACCAAGAACAACCTTCTAATACGATATTTCTCTTTGGCTAATGTGATACTGATGTTGATCTTGAGCAATTTGTGCAAAATTTTGAGTTTTTAAGGTCTGATTTTGGATTTTCTGAATGTTAGGGTGAAAATGTCTAATTTCAATCATAAATTCAATAGCAATTGGACAGGTTTGCAAATAGTAGGGGATCAAACATGTCTTCAAACACTTGAAACAAGGGCAAAATCAACCTTGCCAAGACAAACACTTGTGATATCAAAAATAAAATTGCACCCTATGAATGCTACTGATTGTTTGTATGTTGAGAACGTTTACACTGGTATCACACAATCGAAGACACTTCAAGCAATATCTACCTACAAGACAAGGCTTAATACTTACCAACTTAGCCCACAACTTGATGCCCCCTTGCTTCACACCAAGTGGTTGCCCATAAGAGATATTGGCTTTGTCGTGGAAGTGTCAAACAACACAACCAAAGGGACACATATGGTGAGTATCTTGGGGTGATCTGGGTTAGTCCACTTGGATCAATCCTTGCACTAAGAAGATAAGTGGCTAAATAAGGTGGCCTCTAACCTATGGTTCTTAGTAAGGGCTTCCATTCATAACACCCCTCTTGCTCCTCATAAAGGACTAGGACCTCGCGGCCTCAAGAGTACCTTAAGCATTCTTGCTCAATGCTTTCCCCATGGTCACGATCCCATGAGCTACTCACATCAAGCGAAGACAAGTGTTACGTCTACCAAGGTTTTGTGTCCTCGATAGCCTTGAGATTATAGTGGGTTGGAAGATCCGACAAAAAGCTTGTCCCCACTTGGGTCGTTCCTCTTGATTGCTCAAGAGTAGGCCCGCTAAAAGATTCTAAATCTAAACAAAAAGTGGATTAACTCTTGAGGTTCAAGGTTTTTGGTTCACCACAAGGGTGAAGAGCATACTCCCCTATCTCAAAAATCTCTCTCAAACACACCAAGCAAAGTTCATTTACCCTCTTGTTTTCAAAATTCAAAGATGGGTCAAGATTTTCTGGTTCACCAAAATGGTGAAGAGCATACTTCTCCTACCACCCAAGAATTCCTACAACAAGATCTTAAGTGCCTAATAAATGAAACAACTAGTTTTTGCCACACTTAAAAGGAAAGCAAATAAACAAGCAAGATTTTTTTTTTGTTTTTATGCTTGGGCAGCCCTACAAAAACCATTAGTAGCCCTCTTTGACATGCGTTCTTTTGACAAATTTCAAGTAATGAGAGCACCTACAACCACAACTTGTTAGACCAACAAGAGTTTGGAGAATCAAAATCCAAAATCTACCAATGATTAGTACATGAAAAATTAGATAATCTACAAAAATAACTGATTAAATGATAAAATCTAAAAATGAAACCATCATGGTTGGATTAGGCTTGGAAAGACCTTTCCAATGATATATCACACTTAAACTTTTGATACCATTTGCAAAATTTCAAAAAAAAATAGGCACCCATTTTCCAGAGTGGCACGGATTTGAAAACACTAGAAATTTAAAAAAAATTCAAAAAGATAGCTAACAACTTGAAACTTGCAAGATAGATAAAATAGCCCAAAAATAGCTCACTGTCAGGTACAGACACAGTACAGACACCAGTATCACGCAATACTTCACAGTATACTAGGGCGATACTTTTTAGTCTGCGCGATATTTCGCCTTATGCTAGGCGATACTTCGCACGACACCACGTGATATACCTTAATACTGGCATGCAATTCTTCTCTAGTGCGAAGTGTTGCGCGGGTATTATAAAGTATATCACACGATATACTGAGAATTATCGCGCGATATACTGAGAAGTAACGCGCGATATTCTGAGACAGAAAATCAGAGAATGAAAATTACACTAAAAACTTGCCGAAAAATTGATGAAAAATGATGAAAATGCAGAAAAAGAAGGACAAAGTCTATCTACTCTGCCCCACGATGAGCACCAGAAATGTACACACTAAAATGGTGCACTTCTATGAACCATTACATGCAAGGTTACTCAAGAATGAGGCCTCACAAAGCGGCTCATAGCTCTCTATGCATGGAGTTGCAAGATTTGTAAAATTGCTCTCAGCTAGAGCTATAAACTCATGACCTTGCTAGTCAACCACACAATGAGAGATTCAAGTGAAGACAAGGGCAACAATGCTAATATCTCCAAGAATCAAATATATGCAATGCAATGCAAATCTATATGACAATGCAAGTTAAGCTATGAAAGGGAAGTACAATGCAACTAATCTATGAAAGGAAATAGCAATGGATTACAATGCCTCCTATTTAGACTATGTGAGCTTATTCTATTGCATAAAAGGAAATCTATACTAAGAATGCCATTATCATGCAACTAAAAAAGCAAATATGCAACTAAATGATGAAAGCAATAAGTCTTCAATATCCTCAAAAGCTCCAAATGCACCTAAAACCTGCAGCATAACATTAGCATAAAAACATGGTATATGCAAATGAAGGAAAGAGCTCTCCTTTTATAAGAAATGAGGTGAAATGGACCATGGAGATTAAGAGGCAAAATGTCTTAATCAGCGATGGAGCTTGAAAGAGGAGCAATCCATGTGCACACATATCCTCCAATAGGAAAATAAGAGTTGACTTTATGTCCATATGAGACAAAAAGTGTTTTTCTCCTTTTTATAAAATATGAATAATGCTTTATTTATGCAACTTAGGATAAGAGGAAAAGGTGGGGCTTTTTATTTATTAAAAGGGGAGGAAATATTCCTTTTAAATAAATAAAGACTTAGGATAAATGGTTAGCCCATAGGATAAAATCCAATATATGATCGAAATTAAGACTTGATCAAGAGATTGATATTGTTAAAAATATTGATTATTGATAAAATTGATTCAAGATTGATAAATTGAATAAATGGGGCCGGGTAAAAGCACAATAAGCTGTCACCCTTTTACAAAGGAAAAGGCTAACAAAATCAAAGCTGTTCAACTTCAATAGTATAAAAATGACATTTATGTTTGGAATTTGAAGATGATGTAAACTAATTAAATGTGATAAAATGGATGAAGTTTATGATTAATATTTTTAATAATTTTTTTGAATAATAATCGATATATTTTTTTAATTTTTAAGGATGATTTTTCAATTGTTGAAAAATACTGAAAATTAGTGGTTTAGTTCCCACCCAAAAATTATATGTAAATAAACATGTTTTCCCCTAATTTCAAAATATGTCATAGATGCCATATATAGCTAGTGCATGAAGAAATAAAAATTGGTTTGTGACCTATATTTTCTCTTTTATAACAATTCAAATTCCAACTCACTGAAATCGATAGTTTTCATCTCGCAACATATTTTTTATAACAAATCTATCCCAATTAAGAAAAGAAATATATATTCTTGAAGAGGACTCTCTCCTCTAGTGCACCATATATTTTTCAAATTTATTTAATATGATTTACTATTTTTTTCTTTCTTCGAATCAACATCTCCTTGATTGTTAAAATACCTACTTGCAATATTTTTTAATTACAATAAACTATGTCTAATTAAAACACTATAAAATCTATATGAGGATATTCTTAACTTTGATCTCTACAAAAGGGTATTTTTTTATTGTTTAAAAAATATCATTAAAAATATTAGGAGTTATTGAAATGCTACTTTTTTGAAATAATTTTATTTTTATGAAAATTGGACCCAAAGTGGTATAAAACATGCATTTAATAGATATTTCCAATTGGAAAAGTTAAAGAACTTATCTAACTTAGCTAGAATGAATCTTGCTAGACCAAATGTTTGACCAAAATTAATTTTTAGTTAGACATACTAAAATTCAGCTGTGCTGATAAGTTAGCCTAAAAGGTGACACTTGATTGTGCTTTTACCCGGCCCAAAGTCTAGGCGACCATTTTTGGGTGCATACAAAATCATTGTGTTTGTCCACATTTTAGGCCATTGATGGATCGTATTAAGAATGTTGATGTTCTAGGATGGGTAGTTGTGGATACCACATATGACCATCTTCTCACAGCTCTTATTGCTTGTGTTTCCGTAGCCACAGTAGTGGTGGCCCGAGAAGGCAATGCACAAATGGGTAAACAAAAAAGAAAAGGAAATTCTTTTTATAGAATGGTTATTCATTCCAACGACGTGGATTGTCATGATTAGATTCGCATGAGTAGGGGAGCCTTCTTTCATCTAGCTACTATCCTAAGGCTGAAAGTAACCTTGACAGATACAATACACTTGACGTTAGAAGAACAACTTGTGATGTTCCTCCACACCGTTGGCCACAATCTGAGGAACCACAAGATTGCCCACAAATTTGGGCACTCAGGAGAGACAATCAACTGATACTTCCACAAGGTGTTGAGGGCTATCTTAGGACTCCACAATGATTGCTTTCTACCACCTAGTCCAAACACTCCTCCTGAAATTAGTGGGAATGAACATTTTGATCCATTCTTCAAGGTAATTGTTGTGTTGTTACAAATTTCTTGTACGGATTTTTATCCTTATCATATTATTGGTTGACCGTACAATTGATGATTGTATCATATCGTATAGGATTGTGTTGGAGCTATCGATGGAACCCATATACTAGTCATCGTTAGTGTCGACATGGAGGGTAAATATCATGATAGAAAAGGCAACCTGTCGCAAAATGTTATGGGTGTGTGTTCCTTCGATCATAAGTTTCAGTACTGCCTTGCTGGTTGGGAAGGGTCTATCATGGATAGTCATGTTCTAGCTTCATCTCTTTCAAGAGCAGATCCTCTTGTTGTTCCCCTCGGTAAGCAAAATCATAGTTTAATATACTCAAGGGTACAATCAATGTTTCACGTTTTAATAATATACTTTATTTATGTAGGAAAATATTTTCTAGTGGATGCTGGATATCCCAATGCACCTAGATTTCTTGCTCCTTATCGGTGTACACGCTACCACCTAAAGGAGTTTTCAAGAGAGAATCCAATAAACTCTCGAGAAGAGTTGTTCAACCATCGACACTCCTCTCTTAGAAACTCAGTAGAGCGTACATTTGGTATTCTCAAGAAGCATTTTCCAATCTTGAGGCATGCCACGTCTTATCCTATCATGACACAAGCCCATATTGTATTAGCATGTTGCATACTACACAACTACATTATGTTAGAGGATGACATTCCATCAGAAATTGTCACCGAAGAGGAAGATGATCATGATGGGGTAGATGTACCAATGTTGGAGACATATGGGTTGTCTCAGCGTGATAGAGACCACTGGGCACAGTTTCGAGATGATATAGCAAGTAGAATGTGGGAAGAGTATAGATCCCGAGAATAGTTGTTCTTGTATGAGTCAAGACTACATGATGGTTTACTTTTTCTTCTCTTTTTATCTGCAAGTATTGGACTTGTATGGGTCAATGTGTTTTATTTGAGTAAACTTGTATTAAGATACTTTGATATACATGATGGTTTCTTTTTTCTTCTCTTTCTATCTGCAAGTATTGGACTTGTATGGGTCAATGTGTTTTATTTGAGTGAACTGATGTATGAAGATACTTTGATATACATGATGGTTTCCTTTTTCTTCTCTTTCTATCTGCAACTATTGGACTTGTATGGGTCAATGTGTTTTCTTTGAGTAAACTGATGTATGAAGATACTTTGATATACATGATGGTTTCCTTTTTCTTCTCTTTCTATCTGCAACTATTGGACTTGTATGGGTCAATGTGTTTTATTTGAGTAAACTGATGTATGAAGATACTTTGATATACATGATGGTTTCCTTTTTCTTCTCTTTCTATCTGCAAGTATTGGACTTGTATGGGTGAATGTGTTTTATTTGAGTAAATTGATGTATGAAGATACTTTGATACCATTAACAACAATTTGTATACACAACATGGCATACACAAAATTATTGATGAACATGGATAACATTGGTGACATGAACTAGATATCTCCTTCCTCGAAGAAGATTGTGTGGTCAAAGGAAATGGAACACAAGTTTCTAGACTTGCTCCTCCAGCAAGTACAACTAGGCAAAAAATGTGATGGAGGCTTCAAAAAAGAAGCATGGTCTACAATTGAGAGGTAGTTCAACACTGATTTGAACCTCAATCTATCCAAGGACAACTTCAAAAATAAGTTGAAAACTTGGAAGCTTGCCTATAGAGTGATGAAGGAGCTTTGGAATACAAGTGGTTTAGCTTGGAACGAGGCAACTCAGTGCATGGATGTTGAGGACAGCATGTGGGATGAGCTTCTAAAGGTAGGGTGATCTCTCTACTATTTTGATGGAAATAATATTGCCTTCTTTTAAAGTTAATAATGAAAGACAAAGAACCTAATCCATTTATTTATGCCAACATGTAGAGAAGAGAGTTCAAAAATGCCAAAGTGTATAAGAGGTAGGCCTTTGTGTACTTCAATGAATTGGCTGCACTTGTGGGTAATGACATTGCTAAAGGTAATGCAGCTACCATGGCCCTTGAGACTGAAGAAGGGAACCCTTTGGAAGAGCCATTCGCTGTGAATGATGAAGAGGACCTTGGTTTCAATATACATCTTGATAGTCCTGTTGATTTGGACGAAGACCCTTATAATTCCAATTAGTCCACTGCAACAGCAAGTACTAGAGGGACTCCTACATCATCAGTCAGAAAGGTGGGAAAGAGGAGGAAGGCAAGTATGGCCGCTTCCTTAGAATCCATGTGTGAAACAATGAAGAAAATAAAAGAGGGCATGGGCAATGTTCACCTTGTCCAAATTGATGAATATGCTCATGACAATGCTTTGACGAATGCATATAACACTCTCAAACCCATCCCCAGATTGAGTCGAGGTGTATTCCTGAGGGTATACGAAACCTTCGTGAGTCAACGTGAAAGAGCCAAATGGTTCTTATTGATGACTGAGGATGAGAGAGTGGACTAGATTGTAGCCACATATGGTGATTTATAGTTATATTTAAAAGGACATCTAATTCTGTACTGTTGTGTGATTTCAAATGTGTTGGAAGCCTATAAAAGGCTATAAAACTGACATGATGCTATACTCAATGTTCTTCTAATTTGACATTACTATGGTAACACTTCATCTCATTGTTGTTCCTTTTTGAGACTGTTGTTCATTTATCATACAAACTATTGTTCCTTTTTGAGACTGCTAAATGTGATATTCTCTATTCAATGCAGCTACTCTACATGCAAGATCTATGTTTTACTTATCTAAAAGTGTATTCCATTTTATGTTGATCTTTAAGAATGACTGCTTCCTATCAACATATGCTTTCTATGTGTGAACATTTGCTATCATTAGCTTGTCTTGCTGCTCCTTTACGTGATTTTCTGTGTGCAGTTGAACAGTCAAACCTCTTTCTGGCTATTTAATTAGGCTGGGCAAAGCATTTCTCAAATAGAAAATATAATCATATGCCACATGGACATCTATTTGTGAGAATAAGTTAAATACTTTCTAAACTTAGATAAGTCCAAATAGCATTTTAGTATTATTATAATGCTATGTGATACCCTGCATATGTAAAAATATCAATTGTAATATGTTGATACCCTGCATAGGATGATGTGAATATTAATTGTTTCCAACTCCTATTATCATCCACGATTCAATTATATCTGTCAATATATTTAGTTCTTAGGAATTATGTTTGATGACAAGGTAAAGGTTCCCATAGAAAGCTCAACTTGTTGAGTATAGGATATGAATCACATTCTACAACTTGCTACACCAAATACTGGCCATGCTCTATAATCGGCTATGTATACTGGCCATGCTCTATAATCAGCTCTGTATACTAGATTCTACAGATTATATAAACACTTGAGCATATACAAAGATCTGGTAATATGAATTAATGGTCACAAGGAGGCAACTCTCGATAACTTGGTCATGATTTAAGTCTGCTGTAAAGATCTAAGTCTTTGAGTTGAGCTGGTAGATTTATGAATTTCCTAGACTTAAGTAGATTGCATTGTCCCATCCACAATATCTTTATTGTTATAGCATATGAAACTTGCCTACAATACTATGTCATCTAACTCCTAGACTCCTCATAGGTGCAACTCCCAGACATGAGGATATATAAGTTAAAAAACTTCCTTTGAATCAACTTCATGAGCTAGCTTTAACCTAGGTTTGGAGAAACAGTTGAAAGTGGAAAATCCGTAGCCATACCTATAGAGAGAAAGGAGGAGCTTTTGCGAGCTTTAGACAATATTTTCCATGTAAATATTTGTATTTTGTTGAAGAAATAGCATGCTTTTGACATAGAATAGATAGTGGGTGCCAAACCCTCATGATAGGAGCAATAATGAAAGGGTAGACAATGGTTTTGCATTGGAAAGAGGCATATTTTATACAAATAACAATATTCTCAGTAAAAGAGTAGCATATCATATCAATAAAAGAGTAGCATATCATATCTGAATTTTCAGTCATATCAATGAAATGGAACGACTGTCATAATGCTTGAGACAGTAATAAAATAATCAGTGACTTCAATTTATATTCATGGTGAATTTGGTCCTTTAATAAAAGTGACATCAAATGAAAAGGATTGGAGGGAAAAGTAGTGAATATGGGAGTCATAATAGATCTTGATGGGGTGACTGTTGTTAATAGAAAAGAAGCATTGATTTTCCATTGTCCAACAACATGTGACAGTCATTGGAGGAAGGCATAGCAGTGATCTCAAGCTGTGTTAAAAATTGATCTATAATGTCAATGATCACTCAAGGAGAAAGGTTCAAAGCATATCATGAAGGGCATAGATCACATGAAGACACCACTATTAAGGCATGCCATGGATAGCAGTTGCAAGACAAGATGTTGTCTTCTCACTCTTAAGCAGCAGTCAAAGCAGTAGAGCAGCAGTGGGGTTGCACACTACAGTAAATAATGGTGATATGCTGTCTTGTACAATAGAGACATGGGAAGATAGGAGAGTGGCCATCATATAAAGGACAACATCATCATCAAGGATCCAAGTTTCTTGCATTGATATTGTAGATTAGAAAATTATGAATGATTAGACTTTAGAAATCAATGTTGATACAGTAAAAATCAATTCTATTTGAAGTCATATGCAAAAAAAAGAATATGGTCATTGTGATAGACCTTTATACTATCTATTTCTCACACATAGATAGTATTTAACTTATTCTCACAGATAGATTTGGCATGTGGCAAATGAATTACCCGATAAATTGATGAGAAATTGCCCACCCTTGTCCTTGCTTCAGCTATCTAAAATTTTAGTATAATGTCATTTGAAGCCTTACTTCCAGGACAAAGGATCTTAACAAAGTTTTAAACAAATCAGTGGTTGTATAACAGTATACATTGGTTATAGTATTTAGAACATCAATGAAAAAGTATCATTTACAGATGAATAAAAAAGAAATGATACTTTGTGATTGATGTTAACAGCCACTGGCATACAGTCCAATCAGTGGATAAACTTAACATCTTGAACATGAAATGCATCTTGAACATGCAATGCATCTTTAGAACATCAATCACAAAGTATCATTTCTTACAGATGAATAAAAAATAAATGATACTTTGTGATTGATGTTCTAAAGATGCATTACATGTTCAAGATGTTGTTAAGTTTATCCACCGATTGGACTGTATGCCAGTGGTTGTATAATAGTATACACTGGTTACAGTATACACTGGTATATCTCCATTACAAAATATAGTTTGTCAACACTCTTATGAGAAATGGAAGTCAAAGATATTTATGTCGGAACACAAGTTGAACCCATCTTTCCTCTTACCATGCATTTTCTTTGTGATTCGTGAAGTAAAATTTACATAAAAAATGTATAATCAATTGTAAAAACTTGCTCTCTCAATGGCCATGCAAAGATGTTTCAGAACTTCTCTTGGGATCATGTGTCAACCCAATCAATTTATTTCTTTCATTTTTCCCTCTTTGTTTTGGTATACACTGGTATACAGTAGCCACTAGTAAGTACCCACTGGTATACTTATTGTGTTAATTCGTTGGATCCATGCCAAGATTATTTTGTGTTGCTAGTGATTATGTTGGCTTTCACAGAGTGTGCTTGTCTTCCTCTCCATTTTGGTTTTTCTCTCCACTTCAAGGTATGAAACCTTGTTTCTCTCTTGTCCTTTGAATTTTGAGTGCTTTCCGAGGTCCATCAATGGCATATTGGTGCATATTGGTTTAATGTTTTGGTATTGCAAGATCTTGTTGAATTAATGGACAAACAAGCATGCCCTCCCTTGACCATTGTTTTCATTAATGTGCTTTTATAGACATATTAGCTTGCATTTGTTAGTGTTGTTTTTTTTAGCATATTTAAGTGGAATACACGAAGGAGTACCACATGATGAATGCTTCATTTAATGCATTGTTAAGGTGTAGTCTCATAACTATCCATTTCTAGTTCTTCAGACATGATTTTTATAAATGTGTTTTGGTAGACGACTGTATTGTTCATGATTCTGTATGTATATACCCTAACCATCTTGTTATTATTGTTGCATTACAAAATTAAGTTAAATAATTCTACTTTGTTCAATGCTCTATTTCATTTTCAATTTCTTTTCATTTTTCATTCATTTTTTAAAACCACGTGATAGGTACAAAAATAGAAATGGATAGTTTTGAGACTACACATATGATGAT
The DNA here is from genome assembly GCA_027943335.1 of Chamaecyparis obtusa. NCBI lineage: Eukaryota > Viridiplantae > Streptophyta > Pinopsida > Cupressales > Cupressaceae > Chamaecyparis > Chamaecyparis obtusa. Next base: position 2,254,626 of record BSBK01000548.1, read on the forward strand.
AAAGTGAGACTACACATATGGTGACATTAAATATGTTTGAAATAGCTTCTAGATTCGACTTTGTAGATATTTTTGGCATCAACATTTATGATCACACTCTATGATCCCTCATCAGGATGGAAGAGAGAAAAATGATTGAAAATAAAAGTCCATCATTTTGGTCAGTTGCAATCATTTTGGTCTCTTTCATCCTGATGATGGATCACAGAGTGTTATCCATAACTATCTACACAATCGAATCCAGAAGCTATTTGAAACATTGATGCCAAAAATATCCACATATGATGATAAAAAATGAGCTATCTGATGATTGTTTATTGTTCATGTTTGTAAACGGTCAATATTTCTGATGGTACTCCTTCGCGTATTCCATTTAAAAATAAACAAGTTTTAGTTTTTCTAGCATGTTTACTTTATAGATGCAGGATTGACCATCTAACAATACGAAAAGTAATGGGAATAATGAGCGGGATATGAGATGGTTACTCATCGAATGTGGGGCATAAGGGTGTAGAGTGTGGATTTCCTTGCATTTTCTTATTTAACGGTGTGTTTTCACACCACCATTTACTTCATGGATAGTGTTCTTCCCCAAAACTTCTATCTGATGCTATAGTCATGTCATTATATTTTTTCTATAAATTTGTAATATCAACATAAATGAAACTTTTTCAATTTGTACTCATAGAATATAGTCATGTTGTTATATATGAATGAACAAAAATAGTATGAATGAACAAAAATTTGCTTGATACAGTGCTGATGGTTATGGTAAATGTCCCTATGTGTGAGTGTGGTGATGGATCACGCTGCGTGTTAAAGACGTCACACACGCAGGATAATCCAGATCGTCAATTTTGGAGTTGCAAAAATAAGAAAAAGGTTGTTAATTGCACAATATTTAAATGTTTACAAAGAATAAATATTAGTCATTATAGTGAGACTAACTTAGATTTGTATTGTAGGATGGTGGTGGATGTCAGTATTTTCGGTGGGCCAATGACACACCATCGCTGTCAACGTCATCTGCACGTTCTCCACATATACCTGTTGTGGATGACGAGTGCAAGTTTTGCAAAGCGCTCGAAAAAGATTTTGCAAAAGCGGAGGCTACGTATAAAGCCGAAGTCATGTTTTTACAATGTTTAATTTGTGCAACAATCGTACTATTTAGTTCGGCCATTTGTTGGATCATTATGCAGAAATAGATATATATGTGGACTAGATGACTTATTTATATTTTGATGTGATATCGATCAATGCTATAATTACTTTCTTGTTATAATATTGTTTATGTTATTGTATAAAATTATTAAAAAAAAGTTAAGTTTACTCTTCACAATATTGGAAAAAAAATATTAAATTTTGTTTATGATTTTCTATATAAAAATATAAATTAATAAAAAAAAAAACTATAAATAAAAAATGGACAACAAAAATAAAATATTAAATTAAAACATTATATAATAATTATAAAAACTTAAATTTTCTTCTCAAAATATAATTCCAATTGAAAATGTAGAACCAAACACAGAAACTGGATAATGTAATTCCAATTCCAATTTGAAATTGCAAACCAAACACATAAATAAGAATTTGTCACTTCCAATTCCAATTTCGAAAATGGCAACCAAACACAAAATATGGATTGTCTCAGCCATCTTCCGGGTGAACCAAACGGTCCAAACTATATTCCGAATACACAAAACTAGAATTTCAAAACTTGATTTTGAGATAATCAGGTTTTGTCTCAAATTCCAATTCCGCAAACAAACAGGCCCTAAGTTTTGTTCAAAGGGATGGTTGAGTGCGTCTCTAGGCATATTCACCTTTTAAGTTGTGTGGGATGGTTGAAAAATCTCAGTCATCGTAAACTAAACTAAAGTAAAGTAATAGAGATTGGCTGAATCATCACAGTCATTTGAGTGAACATCTGTAATGTCTTACGTCTTCTTTTCTATTTTGCGTGTACTTGCAAGCATGCTTTATGAATGCCAATTTCCCTTTCACCTAAACCTAACCTAAACTTTCAATACTTCTATTTTAAAAATTATGTATCATACCAATTAAAACGAGTCATATAAGATACACATAAACATGAAACACTAAAATTAAACTTAACCAAATAATTACAATTTAAATTTGCAACAAATACCAAACAAAACCTTTTAAGAAAAAAAGATTATTGTCAAAGACTCCAAAGTTATCCAATAACATTTTACTTCAAATCAATTTGACTAAAATTTGACAACCAATCAAAAAACATTAAATTGAAATTCTATTAAATTTTTTTCATAAAATTTAATAGGCAACCTATCAAATCCCAGGCTTTTGTTAAAGGGCATAGAAAATAGAGCTTGTTCCAGCTCTTCTATGGACAACTCCCTATCAATAAACCTATTGTAGTCCTAATTTACCTATCTTGGTATGAAGTCTTTAAGCATGTCTTCTAAGATAGTTTGAGCATCCTCCCAATGGTAGTCCTCTTTTAAAAGCATTTCATTTAAATTTTGGAACATGGATTTAATATACTTAAGATTCGTATGAATATGGCCATCCTCATCTTTAATTATTTCAATAATTTCCTTCTTATAATTATAATTTAGAAAGCTAAAGAAATATTTTGAGCCTTTATCACCCTCCTTAATACATGAAGTCTAGCTCTAATTTTGGCCCATTAACTCCTATAAATATCAAGTTTACGAAGTTGGGTTTCTAAAGAGGCTTTGAAAGATTAATTTGCAATATTATAAGGATATGATGTAAGTAATTTTATATTACGTTCCATCATTTCTTGAAGTCCTATAAGGTTCTCCTTCTTTTGGCTTAGGAATTGAATTCCAAATGCCTATTAAGGTTGCAGTACATAATGTTATTTTAAGGTGCTAAGTATTCATTTTGAAAGGAAGATGACAATAAAATTCCTTAGCATCATCCCTTGAAATGACACGGGTGATAGGGAAGCGATCTAACAATGTAGTAGAATAATCAACATTCACACATAACCCACTAGAATTCTGTAATAAATGAATATTGGGAGAAATATAAGACCTATCTAACCTACTAAGGCTTCTATCGCTCCCAATTTACAATTAGTTTGAGTAAACTAGTTATGATGATAGATGGATAATTTATTATGAATAGGGTCAATCACACCTACATTTTCACATATGTTTTATATAAGATTATTCTTGTTGGCATACAATAACTATGACGTTTTAATGTAGGGCATTGCAAGAATAGGTGCATGGACATAAAGTAAGAAAAAAGAGAAAGACATCATTTTGGCATTGATGAAGCTATGCCAATGTTAAATGATGTTAATGTAGCTATGATATTGCTAAGTATCCAAGAATTAAGACCTAATGGAATAGTTGTAATGACCTAGTGCAAGAATTGAGATCTCACCATTTGTTAATATAAGAATTGATGTGACTGACATGGAAAGCTAAACAATGCAAATAGGTCAACACCTTGTGAGAAACATATGTAATAAGGTTATCTTAATAATCCATAAGGCTTCCTTCTTCTTATGCTTCTCCTAGATGGTATAATGAAAGCTTTAGTAAGAGAAATGAATAATAATTAGTCAGAAGTGGGCCAACTTATGTCCAAGCTAAAATTAGTATTCAAAGAAGACAAATCAAATCCACATTTATACAATTGACATGAATTAAATATATACCAACATATTTGAATCTAAAAAAAAAGAATGTGTGATTAAATGTCAGAAACTATTCAAACTATTATTAATTTCTATTTCGATATCTAATCCAAATACAAAATCAATAAAAATTAAAATAAAATATACAATTTTTATATTTATCACAAACACAACTTTAAAATATAAAAAACATATGGTACTTAAATAAACTCTATAAACATAAAAAAAAAACCAAAGCCAAATTTGCACACACCTATTCTTGCATACGGGAGGAATATTGAATCATATACCTTTATGGCAAAGGTATTTTAGAAAATAAAAGTAAAAATGTGGGGACCTCAAAAGTGGGGGAGTGTGTCCCTAGGTGTATTCACCTTTAAGTTGTCACCACCACGTTGGCCCACCAGCCATGTTTTGTCGGGTCATTGCAAAATCTCTACCGTCATAAACTTAACTAATAAGATCACATTTCATTTGATGGAACGTTTTACTGCAACGTGGGAACGACTGCCGCCGTTAGATGAGGCATTCCACATCGCCATACACACGTGGACGGCGTCTACGTCACATTCTTTATTTTTATTTTGCATGTGCTTACATGCTTTATTGATGCGGCTGTCGTCTTCTTCCCCTTCCCCTTTCAGCTTCACGTTAACAACCGACACATCAATTAACAGCATTTCAGTTTTAAGATGTATAAAATGTACATCGTGAGTTCATCAAGTATAAGTACCAAACTTAAACTTCACATTAAAATTCAAAACAAAATACTATTAAAAAATTAACTACTTTTAAGTCTATATTAAAAAATTAACTTTTATTTTATGGAGATTAGTCTTTAGACTGGAATTCTTTAGCTAAGAGCCAAGAACTAAGGGGTATCCATTTTGCCAAATCTGCTCCCGGCACGATCCTAACCTCATCCCCTTTAGATGTTATAGTCTTGCACTTAGAAAGACTTGGTCCCTGGTGGACTCATTAAGAACCTTACAACTTCACCACTAGACCAAGGGCCCATTAAGCCAAAAAAAAGAAGAAAAAGAATTATGTATAATATCTTAAAAATATATTAAATATTTAGGTTCCAATGTTTACTTTTAAAAGAGTTATGTGCGTACCTCTAAAGAGTATATGTGAGTTCTAGCCTACAATTAGAATTACGTAAACCTTCAATACTCTTGATCTAGAATAGCACTTAACCTAAACTTTCAATACTTCTTTTTTAAGATTTATATATCATACCAAATAAAATAAGCCATAAAAGATGCACATAAACATCAAACATTAAAGTTAAATCTAATCAAATAATTATAATTTAAATCTACACCAAATTTAAGGATCATTTAGAAGACATTAAATTATAAGTATGTCATAAAAATTTACTTCAAATCAATTATTCAACAGACTAAAACTTTAGGACCAATTAGAAGACATTAAATTGAAACTCAATTAAAAATTGACCTTGGAAATAATTCACACCCAAAAAATATGTGAAAGCCTTTTTTTACACACACAATTTGACTTTTAAATCTAAATAAAAAATTTATATTCACACCCAAGAATTGTATCAGAATTGTTTTTAATTAAAAAACTCACTTTTTAAAGATCTTATATCTAATACAAAATTCAAATCATATTATTAAATAAAATAAAATTTGAGTGACACGATAAAGATATCTTGGTAGGGCGCTTGGATGAGTGAAGTCATTGTTAGACATTTACAACACAATAAAACAATAGAAAAATTTAATTTAATCTTTATCTTTAGAATAATAGTTTTCCCTTGTGAGAAACTTCTTATTCTCTTTAATGAGATTAAGGAGGTCTTGTGAGAAAGCTCCTAATTTCTTTAATGAAATTAAGGAGGTTATTTCTATGTTTGGTGGTGGTTGTAATTTACAGATATTCTATAAATCTTTGTTGCCTTGAAGGCAAGGTTATGCTTTTGAAAATTGTAGATTGTAAGAGTAATTGTGAATTGTGAATTGCAAGAAAAATTGTTAAGATGATGTTGTAAATTGTAAAATCAAAATCATAAGAGCAATAGAAACAATTATGGAATTTGTAATCATTTTCTCCAAACAAAAAGAATATAATAAGAATATAGATACCTTGTCCTGTGGATTTTTCCTTGACATTTTATTATGGTTTTACCACATAAATCAATGTCTTATGTGTTATTTTGTTATTCCATTTCTTCTTCTTTTTCATTTCTTTGCAACTAATGTGTGCTACAATACTTTATTTGTTGGGTTTATGCTTCCATTTTCACAATAACCATGACAACATTTATACACAAACAAATTGTGTAGTGTTGACAAAGAAAGGTAGAATTTTGACCCAAATATAATTATGTCCATTTAATATACTATTCATGTCGAAAGACAAGAAAAAAATAAAGAATTGAAGGCAACTACATTAAAATGTATAATCACATCAAAATATAATAGATATTTGCTAGTAAAGATGTAGTTAAGTTTTACATGAAGATGGTTGCATGATGTAAGGCTTTTGGCATTGAGTTGAGTAGAGATAGTGGTCACATAATTCTTTGCTATACAATATCTACCAGTCTTTCTTCATGTACTCTGTAGATCCTTTCATTTATCAACTTACCTTATGCATGATTTTCAATTGATTTAGGTTTTGCAATGATAGTACTAGTTATGGAAGATTTTTCTATGTTTCTTTGGGTATTCAAACCAAATCAACATGGGGATTAAGGGAGAGTTGATGATTAGGATGAAGTAGCTGAGTGGAGAAGAAAGAGTGGACATTTGTAGTTGGTTTGTAGTTGGATATAGCTAGCAAGGAGGTGCTGACACATGGATACTAATGAGGGTATTTCGTTTGGGAGATTATGTGATTGCTCTTCATACTATTACTTCTTCACCCACCAATTTAGATGATGACACTTCATCCTTGATCCCTAATTGTTTGGATGGAGAAACAAATCATCTTCCTTATATTCTTTATTGTTTGAGCATTTGTGTATCTATAATTTCCTTTCTTGATTTATGAATATTGTTGTGCAAGAGTAAAATCCATTTCATTTCACTTCTTATTACATTCCATTATGAGATTTGATCTATCTTCACAATATGTCTTATTTATGAATGCAAACAAATCTTATGCAGTTGAATCGAAAAACATGACATACTTATTAGTAATGTCTATGTAAATCTAATATCTCTATATTTATAGTGTCAAAATGGTGATCTTCTTCTCTAAATGCTAATAAGGAGTATTATCTAGTTTTCATTAGCATTAAGTATATAATATATGTAAAATAATAATAATTTATATTTGTAAATGATTTCTAAACTCGAATATAGAAAATATATTATGTAGGAATATAATAGTCATTGATATTTATAAAAGACCTTTAAATTTACAATTACTGTTAAGACCTTAATTATTGAGTACCCAAGACATTAATACAAACAAACCTATTTTTAAATCATAACATCTAAGACTTTTTTGATAGTCATCATAAGGCACATAATTTCTAAATTCAAATGATTGAAATAGAATTATTATAAAATATAAGATCATTATAGAAATAATGTTGATTATATCTACTTTAATGTACATGATTGTTGGCATTTTATTACCTTAAAAACTTAAAAGAAAAGTTACATAGTATTAAAAGTTCTCATAAGCTTATCCTAGTAAGAGCATCTTAGAGCATTATTAAAAAAAACTCCTTGTTATGGGACATCTTATTTTATTTTTATTTTAATATTACATTTCTTTGATAAAGACTTTGGTCAAGTACTCATTGTGACACTCAATTATATGTACCTTGATGTCAAGGTATGTGCTTCAAAAGGTGTAAGAAAAAATATCTAAGATTTGTTAAGGTTGTTTCCTTTAGCAATTTCTTCATGGGATTAAATAAATGCTACAAATACTTTATTAGCAATTTTGATGCAACAATTAAAGTTTATGAGATCACAATAAGAAGTTTGAAAAATAATAAATGATTTTTTTTAATTTATAGTAGATTTATTGAATTTAGGATTGGATATACATAAAGAAAGTTTCATTTACTATTATGGAATCTGAGTGAGGAGTGCATGTTTTTATATTAAAAACTATTTGAGAAGAGATTAACCTTTATTTTTTATGGTTAGTCTAACTCTAATGTCAATGAGAGTGTCAATTCAATCAAAATCATGTGCTAAAGCAATGTGCTTAGGATACCCATGCAAAACAGTTTAAAATGAAGGGTAGAAGTGCAAACACCTTTATAATGCACAAAAGTTTAAATTATTCTATTAAAACATGGTAGATTTTAACTTTTCAAAGAAATGTGTGTCTTAATGTCATGAAACTATTTGAACAAGGGTTTAAATTCTATTTCTAATGGTTATAAGTACGAGGTTAATGAGAATATCAAGTCAATTAAAATTATGTACTAAACTTATATACTTAAGATAATATACAAAATCCTAAAATATTTCATTAAAATGATATTAAAAGCCAAAAATACTAAAATTAGATCTTATAATATAACTACAAAAACCTAAATCTTAAAGCTAAACAAAAACCAACCCATTAAGTTTGCATAAGACATACCTAAACTCAAAACAAGGAAAACTAAAAGCAAATCCTATTCCACTAAATAAAAACTAAACCTTTTTTATTGAAAGAAAAAATTAGTATTACATTAAGTGACAAATCTCAACAAATTAACTGACTATAGAAGACAAAAATCAACAACAAAAAGGGCCTGATCAAAGAATGACAAAAAATCATGATATTGCTATCATCATTCAACTGTGTAGTTTTTGGGTCAAACTTGTTGACCCATGCTCCATGAGCAATGGTTTACAAGAATCCATCTCTAATGAGAATGAATGGAACACTTAGCACTCATTACATCTAGGTGATGCACACAAAGGCGACGCATTGGGCCTTCTCTAGAGGTCACCCATCCCAATACAACTCCAACTCAAGAACACTTAACAATGGAGTTTCCTCCAAGGTTAAGCTCACTTAGCTTGCAACCCCATTTGTAAAACCTTCAACAAGTGTTGAGCCTTATGAATCATTCATATATAGCTCATTTATCTCTTTAATTGATAATACAAAGATATTTTCTACATCAATATATATTGTAATACATATTCAATTGTGTTGTTTTTCAGTCAAACTCATTGACTCATGTTTCATGAGTAGTGATTCACAAGAATCCATCTCTCATGAGAATGAAGCATTGTGTCTCCTTGAGAGGTCACCCATCCTAGTACTATTTCAACTCAAGCACACTTGACTATGAAGTTTCCTCCAAGGTCAAGCTCACTTAGCTTGCTACCCCATGAAAAACAACTCAAATCAATAACATCATGCGCTAAATTATTTTACATTTTGAGACAACAATACCAAAAACCATGATGAGAAACATTGTTAATAACTTCTATCTCACCTCCCCAGGTCTGTGACTTCTGAGGATAATGACCTCCTTCTTTCATGGGTGACAGAGGAGGAGGTCAAAAGGGTGACCTTCTCTATGGGTGCTTACAAAGCCCCAGGGGCCTGATGGGTTCCCCCTGACATTTTTTTCAATAATTTTGTGACATTGTTGGCAAGGATATGACTTGGGCTACTTGTGATTTCATTAGAACGGGGAAGCTTCTTCGACAACTCAGTGATACTTATATAGTGTTGGTCCCTAAAAATTACAAACCCATTAGTCTCTGCAACACCCTCTACAAAATCTTTTCTAAGATCATGGTCAATCATATCAAACCCCTTCTCAACAATATCATCAGCCCCAATCAGAAGGGTTTTGTCCCTAGTCGGCAGATAATGGATGCTGCCATTACCACCCATGAAATTGTACACTCCACTTATCGTAGTAAATCTCTTGGGATGGCATTTAAACTTGATATTTCCAAAGCCTGTGATAAGGTCAATTGGACCTTCCTCTTCAAGGTTCTATCTACTTTTGGTTTTTCTCAACAGTTCATTGACACCGTCAAGGAGTGTGTGAAGACTATTAGATTCTCGGTGCTGATGAACGGCAAACCAGGACTCAAATTCACCCCAAGCAAAGGTTTGTGGCAGGGGGACCCCCTTTCTCCTTATCTCTTCATCCTTCTGGCTGAAGTTCTCAAGTGTAACATAATGCAGTTGGTCCAGAATCGCATGATCTAGGGGATAAATCCTGACTCTACCCTCCCCCCTTCAGTTCTATAGCAATTTATTGATGACACGTTTCTCTTTGGTTACTCCTCAGTGAGGGAAGCTAGAGTGTGGAAGTGCATGTTCGATGATTATGCTTTTATCAAAGGTCAACACATCAACTTTCTCAAAAGAAAGATTATTTTCTTCAATACGGATCCCTATATTCAGGATAAAATTTTGAGTATTCTGAATTGCCAGATGACCTCCCTCCTTGTGACTTATCTGGGACTTCCTCTCATGATAAAATATGTTAAGAATGATTTCTAGAACACCATTCTTGAAAGGACGCAAAGAAAACTTGCTGGCTGGAAGGGGAAGCTCCTTAACTTAGCATTGGTAAGTTTTAGTTACACTCTTTACTTCCTACAAGGTATCCTAGTTTACTTCCTTTCCATTTTCAAAATATCTAGTATTATGGCAGACAAACTAGAGAAAATCCAACGCACCTTCCTCTAGTCGGGATGTGAGGAGAAAAAGAGATTCCCACTTGTCTGCTGGGATAAAGTATGCCTACCTAAGAATCTTGGTGGCCTGGGCTTATGGAAAATTATCAACCTTAATTGAGCCCTATTGTATGAGGTTTCTTAGTCTCTAGTTCTTGGCTCTTCTGATTGGTGCAAAATCATGGAGGCCAAATATCTGAATCGGGGTCATTTTTTGTAAACTTTTCATGGAACATGGCCACCCCCAATGATCTAAAATTTGGAATAGTATTATTAAAAGCAAGTATATACTAGAAAAGGGATCAACCTGATACCTTGGAAATGGTGAGGATATCAGGTTCTGGGAGGATGCTTGGTTATTAGATACTCCACTAGGTTCTTCCATTTTCTCTCATCTTTGTAATGTCCTCACTCTTTGGGTGGGATCTTTGGTGTCTAATTATTTTAGATAGGGTCAATTGATTGAAATCCTACCCTACCTACATGATAGACCGAAACTTATTCCTCTTGCCATGAATCTTCAAGACTGGCTATCAAAAAATTGTATTCCCATGTTGGACCACCAAGACCCCCAAGCTTTTTTGTCTTACAAACCTTATCCCAAGCCACAAGAATTAATCTTATCTTTTCTTCCACCCCTGACCACATAAATATTTTTTGGATTCTTTCAATCATCATTGAAAATTTATGCGGAATTTTGAAGAGGCTTAAAGCATCGACTAGCAGATTTTGTAGAGAAGACTTCAACAATTGAATCTTACCCGCATTACTTAAAAGGGAAACCTTCCAACCCACCAACTTCCTATTAAATCTTTAAATAATGGAAAACCAAAACTCATCAGAAGGTTTAGAACTCAAAGGTAAGCCAAGGTAAGATGAGGAAATAACTCCTATATTGTAGCCCAAAATATTAGATATCTTCCTTTGTCTAACCTCAGGAGTATTTATGAAGAAGATAGAGCTTTTATTCCAATTAATGAGCTAGCCAGAAGCTAAAGTGTAAGTAGAAAGTGCATACTTCATATTTCTAGCTTCATTAACAGTTGATGCTCCCATTGTGATAGTATCATCCACAACTTTCTCATGGGAACAGAAGGTTCTAGCTGAAGAGGGTTGGAGACCAGTAATGAGCCCTTCTCCCACCAGCTTACTGATGTATCTTCCCAAACACTTAGCTAGAATGGAAAATAGGATGGGAGATATATGATCACCTTGTCTTAGGCCCCTCGAGGGTCTAAAAAAAATAGAGGATCCCCCATTATCAATAAAAGATGAAGATACCATCGTGACCAGTTGCATGATAAGTTTGACGACACCTTTGCCAAAACCAAAAGCTTCAAGAAGTTTTTTCAAAAAGAGCCAATCCACTCTATCATAAGATTTCGAGAGGTCAAGCTTCATAAGAAAGCCTTGTTTCTTAGCAACTTCCAAAGAATGAATATTTTCATGAACAACAATAATGGAATCCAAAATTTGCCTCCTTGAAATAAAGCCATTCTATTGGGGGGAAATAATCGAAGGGAGAATAGATAATAACCTCAAAGTGAGCACTTTAGAAATGATTTTGTAAAGAGAATTGCAAAGACTAATAGGTCTAAAGGCATCCACAAAATTAGCTCCAGGCTTCTTAGGGATCAAAACCAGAAAGGTTTCATTAAGTTCCCAACGAAGGTTTTTAGTACCAAAAAACTCCTCAACCACATCAATCACCTCTTTTCCAACAATATCCCAAAAATGTTGAAATAAAAACATAGGGAAATTGTCAGGGCCAGGAGACTTCTCACCTTCAAATGAGAACATAGCCTTCCAAATATCCTTATCAGAAGGGATAGCTTGAAGCCAACCATTAGGTTTAGCATCAATCAATGAAGGGATAGCTTCCTAAATTTTATCCTAATCCAAAGGAGAAAGCATAGGATCTTTAGAAAGGAGAGAAGAAAAATAGATAAGAATTTCCTTTTTGATATCCTCCTCCTTAACCACCTTGATCCCATTAGAAGAGAGGCTATAAATTTTGTTCACCGACTTATGTTTCATAGAGGTCATATGAAAAAATCTAGTATTTATGTCCCCTGCCTGCAGCCATAAAGACCTTGATCTTTGACGCCAGAAGGTTTCCTCCTTAGAAATAATATTATGATAATTCACCAGCAAGGAGTTTTCTGTATTTCTTAGCTCCTCAAAAAGGCCTTCCTCCTAAATTTGATCTTGAACCTCTTTAATTTCAAGCTGCACAGGATTTTTAGATAGGAAAGTATCTCTAAAGACATAATGAATTGAAATGTTACATGTTACATGATAAATTGATAATTTGATACCTTAATGAAGTGTAATAAGCACTATTTCAGATATAACTTATAGAGGATTAAAAAGTCATCAAGATCGCTCCAGAAAAGTGACACATGTCAATATTACATGTCAGATGAGAGTCTTCAGAAAGAAGCAATAAAGTTAAACTTATTCTCTTGATTACTAATTACTAATTACTAATGATAAGGTTTTGTGTTTTCTTGACCTATCTTGGCTTTCCCCACATGTAGGGGCCTTACCCTTATTCTTGTTCGACATCTCCAATGAAATAAACGTTGCCCAGAAAAATATTAACTTGTTGAAGAAGTGACAATAGACTATAATATATATAAATATGATTCATTGGTCCTATGCTCTATAATATAAAATCTTGATGTCATCATGTCTGAGGTCTTGTGGGTGACCACTGACCACTAATTGGTTCCCACTAAATAAGAATGAACTCAAAATTGTAGACAAATAGAGATGAAACCTCAGGTGAATTTAGAATAATATTATAACATAGTACACTTCAAAAATTAATCATTTACCTTTGCCTCAATTGTAGTCACCAATGCACTCAATAGTTAGAAACATTGCTATCGATCAGAACTGACATATCAGAACCAACCGAACCAAATTATGTAAAATAACATTGATCTATGAATGTATTTATACCAATCCTTTTTTGAAAATTCAGCGGGAAGCTTATATGGTATACAAATATTTGGATAAGCCCGTGTAATTATAACATGTCTTATGTAATTTCTGAGGAGATTATGGGTCGTCCTATAATTTTCTATGATTAATATAGTTGGCAAAAATGCATCAATTTGAGACACACATCCACAAAATGTTAGGTGAATTTGGGGCCGCCTCTAAATATATATGTGTAACACCATTGGTGAATTTCAGTCACGTCGATTAAGACAAGCTTTGGAAATTGTAGGCAAAAAATTTCAATTTATTGTGTCCAAAAAGTAGACTCCATTGGCAATATCATGAAAGAAAAAGAGAATAAATTACATAAATCGATAGGCGATGGGCCTAGGCATTGAACCCAATATTTATCATTAGAGGAAGGCCCCACTAATGAAGTGGGAGGTGATACCAAAATGACAATTATAGGCTCAACAAAGGACGCGCTTACTTTTTTTTCTCTAGGAGTAGTTAGAGGAATGAAGGGCACCCTCAGAGGCTGAGAAATAGGCACCAAATGAGATGAGAGAGAATGTGACCATTATTTAGCCTTGAATTAGAGAATAGGGTGAGATATGTTAGCAAGGATGCAAATCTCAAAAGGAGGGCAAGCCTTAGACTTTGGTAGTGTGGGTGTCTTTTCCTTATTTGTGCTAGGAATAATCATAGGAACAAGAAACACTACTAGAGACTACATGACCTTCAATAGATGAGGTTTTACCTAAGGAACATGCTTTCCCCTAGCTCTTGACAAAGAGGGAACAAAAGGTAAAGCACACAACAAAACAAGGGTGGGTTGGAATGTAAGAATTAAAGTGAAAGAGGCCATAGGTGCTATAGATTGTATATATTTACAAGATAGCTCCCCAGTATTATACTTATTATATGCATTAAACAATAGATCCTCCTTGGAAGCAAGGTCTCTACCATAAGATGCTAATAATTGTCAAGAAGGAAGCCCCTACAGGATACCAAGGGATGATATGTAGTATATTGGATGGTATGCATAGTACCATTGTGAGAGAACATCAAGCATTCATGAACCACTGAGGGGACCATTCCCATAGAGACTAGCCATGAGATACCTAGATTTACATGAAAGAGGTCTCACTTGCGGATGACAATGAATATAGTAGACATTGTCATGGGTCCTACAAAAATAGTTAAGGTAGTGAACCCTATAGTACAAAGAGATAGTCCATTGTTTTTTCAGATGGTAGCTCTTTTCACTCATCTTACCTTGCTTGATGTAGCTCATTCAATAAGAGGACCTCCTCTATGATGACATCGACTCTGCAGTCAAGATGAGACATAATACTTATGATGACATTTTCATTGACCTTCGTAAGGATGTGTCAAGGAGAATGATCACCATATTGGGATGAGTCCTATATCATCTTAAATTATAAGTACCTATGTTTCCTACAATTTAACGGTTATTTAGTACCCTCCTTAGTATATTTTCATTTTAATTAATATTTAATTCACATCTAGTTCAAATTTGTTGAATTTACCTCTCTCATTGGTGTAAAAGTCGAGGATGGATTTAATCTCAATGCATCCTCATTTACTTTTCCCTCTATAAGTTATATAAAAATTGAGGTAGGATCTAATTTCTATGCATCCTCCTCTATTTCTCCCTCCAATCACAACATTTATCTCTTGGGCCCTATCTTGATAAATTCAACATTTGGATGCCTTTATAATCATTTTTCATGTCATATTTCTAGTTCACCCCAAACCACTTAACATCTCTTGATCCCCGCACCTTTCTCTTGGAATTGATGCCTTGCAAGTATAGGTCAACCTAAGGTGACCTATACCTCAGAAGTTTAATTTTTAAAGTTGCAGGCCCAATGCAATATGTTCTTATCTTCTCCCACTTTCCCACTTTTGTATGAAGTGACCTTGTACAAAATTATAGAATGAGTTGCAGAACCAGAAAAAGTAGTACCAGACATTCCTAGATCCAGTTTTCTATCTCTATCTTGGAAATCTCAGGTATAGGTCACCTCAAGTGGACCTATAATAGTATAGATCACTTCAAGTCAACCTATTCTTGGAGTAGAACAAAAAAGCGAAGGTTCTAGCTTCACAGTTTGTCAGTTGCTAAGTTTGAAAATCAAAATATTTTGGTTTTTCGATAGTCAGAAAATCAATCTTTCAATTCACTCTTCCCCCTCATTGTTAGGTGCACACATTCCTACCTCCATCTTTCTTGCATTTACTTTCTTATATTAGATTTATATCTATCTCTTTCTCTTACATTTAGGAATCATTTTCCCACAAAAGAGGAAATCTGAGCCTAATTAAAGGTTTTAGATCTCATGCTTGTACCCTTACTCACTTGGTTGCACTTGTCGGATCTATCCTATTTTGGTAAGGGCTCCCTCCTTTGATTCCTAATGTATATGTGTGTATTAGTGATCTACCATTGATCACCATTTCACCATATACATTTTGGTGAACCCAAACCTTTCATGCTTTCTAGACCTTTTGTATTGGCTAGTTAGATCTTTCATTTCACATATATAAAAAATAACAAACAATTTTTTTTAATTTTGTAATTAGATCTACTTTTAATACTATAGATTTAATTTTCATACTTTTCATCTACTTCTTGTTACATTATAAAAGTGAAAAATATAAAAAAGTTCTCCTTTACTTCCTTGCATATCACCTATATCTGGAAAATACAAAAATAATTGCATCTTATTTGTCACTTAGATTTCTCTAACATGTATGATTTCTTTGTTCACGAGTATTTTTAAGATTCCTTTAGTAAGCATAATCTTAAGAACCCTTATGAGGTGACTAGTAGTGAAGATTTTGTGGTAACGTATGAGGTCTCTCATGATCCCATTCCTACTAATTCTTCCTCTACATCTCTTCAACCAAACCTTTACCAAAAGTTGCTTTCCTTGTTTCCTTTGAATGATTCTATTTTTAACATTGAAACACCTAAAGTAGTTGTGCATGCTAAACCTGTGATAAATATCAAAGGGTACCCTTCTAAACGCTCTCCTAACACATCTATCATTACTATTAAAGCTTGTCCTCAACGATCCAATCCTCAAGCTTTCACTTCACCTATGATTATGGTTAAAGGATGCAATCCTCAAGATTCTTTTAAAACTCCCAATAAGCCTATTATAATTGTCAAAGGGAAACCTCAAATTCCTTTGGAGTTTTTTAAGGATTACAATGTGGTGGCTCTCACCTATTCTTCATGGAATAATCCTCAAGCCACTAATCTGATTATTCCTACTTCTTTACCACCTTCTCAACTAGTGCTTCCTCCAACACCTCACTTATCTCCTAATCTTGGAAAAAAATACGATTTGGTTGAATAATTATGTGCTACTTCTGGTAAGATTTCCTAATGGTAACTTTATTAAACCTCTCCTACATATCAAAAAGCCTTACACAAATATTTTACTACTCTTCCAACTCCTCCCTAATCAAGATAACATCAATTCCTTCCTAGAATGTATGCATACTACACCTTCCCTTTCTCAAATTATCTTTACTCAAGATGATTTTCCTTCAAAATAAGTTCAAAATCAATATGATGTCTTGATGGTAGTTATACTTATCAATAAAAATATTATTTGAAGGACCTTAAATGGCGAGGGGTCTGGATTGAATGTCTATTGTATGGACATGATGAAAGAAATCAAAGATGATATGTCAACTATTAAACCTGATAATATCCCTATCTGTGGCTTTGACAATGTTGCTAATAAAACATTGGGTATCATAATATTACCTTAAAGGTTAGAGACTTTCATTCACGTGATTATGTACCGACCCTTAATTACAATCTTCTTTTGGATAGGTCTTGGTTACATAATATGCATGTTTCTCCTTCAACTCTTTAGCCAAAAGTCAAATTCATTTATAATAATGTGATGTACACCTTGATGGCAGATGATAGACTGAATAGTTGTTTGAGTGCAGAATCAAGAAATACTCATGTGTCTATTAACAAGTAACAAGAACTTTATTCTCTATCTGATTCTAAACCTAACTTTGAGCATAAGGATGATCCTTGTTCCTCTAGTTCTCTTTCAGATGATGATTGGTGATCCTTATATTTTACACCAACTTATATTAGAGAGTTCAAAGTTTAAGGTCTTCCATTCATGCAATCTAAAGATGAAACCAAAGAACCTATAACCACTACTCCTCTTTCTGGTGAATTAAGTAACAACTTTTTTGCCGCTTAGAATTATGGGAATGTAGAGCCTATTAAGCATGATTTTTATGACATAGTGACCTATGAAGCCCCATTAAATCTTTCATATATGGATTCTCATTATGGTCCTAGTTATCATTTACTCGCAAAATATTCAGAAGTAGAAGCTCTATTTATCATTTATCATTGTCATGCAGAAGCTCTCTTTCTATTCTTCTAGTCTTCATGGACAGTACTATGAATTGTCATCATCAATACTCTTGCACCTGCATCATGGAGGAAATAGAGAAATCGGTTAGAAACCCATCAATAATATATATATATATATATATATATATATATATATATATATATATATATATATATATATATAAACCAAAAATTATTATTGGTCACTTTTTCGACATTTTAATAATAGTTATTTCGACGAGAATGCTATGTGTTCGACATCGATTCCGACCACATGTCATCGCAAGAGAGACAAACTATGTTTTTTGTTTCGATGAGAATGCTACGTGTTCGACGTCAATTTCAACAACATTATGGACCTTGATTGGTCACAATTTTGACGAACGTTGGTCGCATAGATAAAAGGTTTGATCTACAATTCTTCCAGGTAATTCGATGGGTAATTCAACCACTAAGGAGGTCAGAATTTGGACAACTATTTTTCTTGTCGTATAATCGATGACAAAAAGTTTGACAGCAGTTGTGGTCGTTTGTTCGACCAATGGGTATTGAAAATTTGACTAATCCTCGTCGAAAAATAGGGTAAAATTTACTATTGTTAAGAAAAGATAAATTTTATTTTTTATGGTTAGTCTAAGTCTAATGTCAATGAGCATATCAAATCAATCAAAATCATGTGCTAAAACAATGTTCTTAGGATACCCATGTAAAGCGGTGTGAATCAAAGAGTAAAAGTGTAACCACATTTATAGTGTGCAAAATCTTAATATATTCTATCAAGACATGGTAGATTTGAACTCACTAGGGAAATGCATACTCTAATGTCAAGAAACTATCTCAAAAAAGTTTTTCTATTTCTAATAGTTATAAGTTTGAGGCCAATGAGAATATCAAGAAAATTAAAACAATATACTAGATCAATGTACTTAAGACACCCATGTAAAATGATATAAAACAAAATATAAATATGCAAATAGCTATATAATACATAAAAGCCTAAAATAGTTATTTAAAAATCCATAAAACTAGAAATAAAACTTAGACAACTATATAAAATATAAACCCTTCACTAAATCAAACCATAAACTAAAGACCAATAAACCTAAGAATAAACCCTACATAATTATACAAAAACTAAAGCCTAAAACTAAACAAAAACTAAGTCATGAAGTTTCTACACTTGACACACACACCTAAACCCAAAATCAATAAAACTAAAAACAAGTTTTACAACTACACAAAAACTAAACCTTGACAATGAATCTTGGGTCTACTGATGAAATAAAATAGTTCTTAATAAGTTCACCACATATCAAAGCTTGTTGGATGTAATGCTCTAGAATTATAAGAAATGAGGTTGGGAACCTGTACTTGACAAATTAGTAAAAGAGATATCTTTAAGTACTTTCAACACTTGACTTTTAGTCAAAGAAATTTCAGCCTAAAATTTATTAACTAAAATGATTTTAAGAATACAAATTATTTAAAACCTTTAAACTTTTTAAAAATCAAAACCATCAAAGTGGCAAAAGATACATCTAAGCCCACACAAATTCTATTGTTGCCTAAAAAAACTTGTGAAAATAATGAATGGAACCCCTTTTCCGATGGAGGAGTTGAAAGGAAAATAAAATCAAGGTGCATCAAAGGTGGTGAAGTATTAATATCCTAGTCATGCGCTTTTTGAAATGACTAGCTATTCCCCTCATGTGTTTCTTCTGCCCCCTCCACCACATTATTCCAAACTGCCATTACGCTTTGTCAGAATACACTATTTGCCTGAATGGGACAACAACGTCTAAATCCTAAACTAAAACGTAATGGGATGTATGTGCCATACCATCCCCCATACATGCCCCCACATGCGATGCCTGCAGGCCTAGGTTGAACGGACCTACGGTGTTGTCCCTTTCACCACTGTCACGTACCAGACCAGTATAGTTCGACAATTTTTATTATTAATTATTAATTTTTTAATTTTTATTATTAATCAGTACAGTTCGGCAATTGTTTTTTTAAATTTTTATCTGTATTGGGATATATTAATTTTTATTATTAATGGATACAGTTTGGAAATAAAATATTATTAAAAAATTGTAATTAAAATTTAAAATTAATATCTTTTATGTTTAATTTTTTAACATGAATTGATTTTTATTTTATATTTAGTAATTTCTTTTGGTTTTTTTAAAATCATTTTCTAATCAAATCACTATTATTATTTTATATTATTGTTTTCTAATTATGAGTTCATTTGTCTTAAAATTGTAAGTTAAAATTACTAAAAGTAACTATGAAAAATAAAATTATAACTTATTTTATCTCATAAAAATAAAAAAGAAAATTACTAAAGGTAACTATGAAAAATAAAATTTAGAATGAAAATTATGTATGTTTTTAAAACTCACTTTATAGTTACTAAATATAACTATAAAAATAGAATTTAAAATAGAATTAAAGATATATATTTTTAAAAGATTTACAATGAAATATATAATATTTATATATTTCAATTAAATTAAAAGTATTATATTAATAGTTTTTCAGATTTTACAACTTACACAAAGAAATATTGTATAGTGAACATTCTTGAATTGGATAACCAATTTTTAGATTATAACTCATTATTAACTAAAGAAAAATAATTACAATTATGTCAATGATCAACAAGAAGTAATAAATATCCCCCATTTTTTGAAAATACTACATCTAAAAAATACTTCAAGAAGCTGGACAGTTCAGTGTAGATAATATTGGAAACATTTAAAAAATACTAAAAGATTTAATAATGTCTATCACCGGTTGAGAACCCACCAAATTCTGTCATTTAAGGAGATCTTTGGAAAGAGTGTGATGTAGAGCACACTGGTCAAAATCCTTTGTCCTATGAACTAATGAGAAATTCTTCAACCTAACAGTGAGATACAACTTCTTACATCAAACATTGTCTCTCAATGTCACTAATCCAATTTACTTATCTTGGATCAACACTAAGATCCCTCAACTGATCACTCAATCCTCATATCCACTCAATGGTTCTCTCAGGACCTAATAATGGTTAGAACCTATCTCAAACTACCTCTTCCAACCACTAGACTCCACATGCTAACTTTCCTCAATCTCTTATCATAAGCAAAATGTTGATCACATACATTTTTCTGATTGTCATCTCATGACTAGTTACTTAACCTTCTCCCTTGCATTAGGATTCTCCTTCCTAACCCTTGATCCCTTGAGCTTTGATCTTCACACAACTTCAAGACTTTGTCCACTCAACAACTACTTCCACTACCCTATCAAATTGGTTCTTTTAATTAAAAATATATAAATTGGATGCTAAAGGAACTAATATAATTTATCCATAGAAACCACCCTTATATTTGAGAGAAGTCATTAGGTTTCTGTAGAAGAATTATTCATGCTTTATGAATCTTCTCAATGTAATATTTACCACCACATTTGATAAGAAAATAAGAATTCCATTGAAGATAAATGGTTCAATGTTCATATAGAAACTACATAAAGTGTTAATTTATGGTCTAACCTTATCTTTTCAAGAATAATTTGTATGGTTGTGTAGAAGAAGAAAAATGTGTATATTAAAGATTATGTCTTGTAAGGTTCTAATCCATGTGCATTAAATTCATCCTTTCATACATGATCTTAAATGATAAATATCTTGATTAAGAGATTACTCAAGATATTTACATTGATTGTATAGTTCTCAATGTATTTGATGGATCTATGTGCACATGTAAAAAATATTGAATCTAAGTTATTAAAAATAAGTTATATGTTATTTATTCTATCTTTCACTTCAAGAAATAAGGTATTCTCAAGTAGGTGGCTCAATAGAGTATTTATAAGTAAAACAATTATTCAAACTACGAAACAAAAAACCATAGTAGGATGGCAACAATATTACACTTTTAATTTTTAAAGTAGCACTGAACTATATGCCTTCTTCAAATAATTTAAAATCAAGAACATCCATAATTGAATATTTTTTTCATGGCTGCATGTTATACATAAATTTTTTATATAAATGATGAATCTATTGTGAATTTTCAAGCTACTCCATCCAAGCTCTAATTGTCAAAATGGAAGGCAATTAAGCTTACACATTGAAAGAGTCTCTTTCCTCCACAATCATCATTGTAGCATTATGTATATAATAAACTATCAAAACATTAGAAATATAGTAAACTACACTATTTTTTGTAACAGTGTTGATCATAATTCTCCATACTAATGTCAACAAAACTTGCATATAACATAATTTAGTTCTAAAACAAATCTATAAATTTAAGTTTCAAAATTGTAAGAAAACCAATTTAATAATTTTTTACCTTCACTACTTTGCATTGCATCTATTGTTCCTAGTGCCTGGTTAAGATCAATTCAAAATGGTAGCCTATGTTGTCCACTATTTTTCTCATCATCTAAACTTGCAATGACATGTATATTTAATTAATCAACATAGATAAATCTTAAACTACCTAAAATGTAATGTAAGTAATATTGACATTCTTAATTACCTGAAATCCTTTGTTAAAATGTTTGATTGGGAGTAACACCAATAGTTGATGATGGTTGAGTTTCACAAATTGTACATGCTAATTGTTTGATTAAATATAGAAAAGAGGTTAGAAATTTAAAAAATTGCAATATTACAATTAATGAATTAATATATTTAATAATTAAAAAATCACCATCTATAGTTTGCATTTCTTCTATTATTGATTGGTTCAAATCCATAGAGAAGGGCAATCGACGCCTTCATGTATTCTCCCGATCCTCCAAAGCTACAATCAAATATTTTTACATATGAAATAAGAGGAAGAATTATTGTTATGAAAAATACTAAAATAAATTAGAATAAATATACTAACCATGTTGTTCCATGATAGTAGTCGTTTCTTCTTGTATGGCTATGCTTGAACGATTTAAGACCCTCTTTTTTTTCTTTTTTCTATGAGCTATAGAAGGGAACTAAAATTCTTCCTGCTTTGATACTCTTTCATTTGATTCTTAATGAATGTCATGACATCTTTGATGAACATGTCTTTTGCATATTTCTCTTGGACTCAACCATGGTGATATCTGTCTCATGGGCATATTCTCAATACCAGGAATTGATGTAAACTTTGAAGAGGAAGAAATAGATGCATGGAAATCTTTTTTAAATCTCTTAACACATTCAGTAAACATGCATTTTACATCTTCTGTGGTTGGTAGATTATGGCGTAATTAATCCAAATAATCAAGAGCACTTTGATAGTCATCATTGGAAGGACCTGATGAATTCCAACCATCTATAATAAACAAATAACAATTAAGTCAAACAATATGGAAAAATTAATATTTTTGTTGAAAATTGATAGCATTGCAATTTACTAGTTCTCTGGTCTTGACCACTTCCAACCCCAATCAAATCTTGATCTTCTAATGGATTACAAACATTTGCAATTTGAATAATAATTTATTAAGTTTAAGAACCATAAAAATCAATTAAAAAAATTATTATGAAAGATAAATAAACATTACCAATGATATTATTCTCATGACTAGAACTCCCTCCAACATCTTTATCACCATCAACCAATGGAGTAACACCATCTGTAATTCAATGACTTTTTATTAGTTTAGAGAAAACAATAATCTTTGAAAATATAGATATAATACTCAAATGTTAGAAGAAACTTACGGCAACTTGATCTTGCTCATTTGTTTGGTTTCTCTTTAAAATATCTAAAATCTTCAACACATGCTTGCATGTGTTTCCTCTTTGTGCCCATTGACAATCACACACATGCAAATTTGATCCAAATTTTCTAACAATGTACCACTTCATAGGAACAAATTGGCTTCTTATCTTGTATGTATTGGGGAGATCATCATGATAATAGTCTGAATCTGGTATTGTTTTTGACCTCTCTAGTGTAGTTTTATAGTATCTTTCTTTTTTAAAGTTAGTGAGAAACCCTGATAACTGTAAATATCTTTTGTTTCTATAAAATGGCTCTATCCTATGAAGAAGCGTATGGATAAGCCAATCCATTCTCCTCGTACATTTCTTGGCACAATCACTTAAATAATGACTCTTGATATGACAATGATATGACTCTATAGATGCATTAGTTTCTTGATTGGCATGAGGGAAATTTCAAAGATTTTTTTCCCACATTGCTATACAAACAATCATAAAATAATATTATTAACTACAAATAATAATTTAAATCATGTAAATACAAAGATACAAAAATGAAAGGTTTGACAAACTTACCAATATGGGTGTCATCACGGCACCAAGTTTTTTGAAAATAATCAATCAAATTTTTCTCTTCTTTGAATTCCTCCACGAATCTTTTTATTAAGTGAATGGTGATGTTTTCGTTATCACCCATTGCATGCATTATGTCACCTAATTTGTCAAACATGTTTGTTCCAACATCCCTATTGCTTGCAAACCTATATTGTAAAAGATAATATCAATTTACATGTTTGAACAAGTGATGATTGACATATTTTGATTAAATATTCACTTACCTATACACATTTTTTAGCCATGCCCTGCGCACATGCCAAATACATAAAAGTACTCGGCAATTAAAAGATAATCTACAAGTTGTGCATTGTAAAAGTTAGCCAATATCATTCTAAAAAAATGAATGCAAAATTCAAAATAGTTTATTTCATAAATCATGACATTGAATAAAGTTAATTTTAGTTTAAATGTAGAAATTAAGGCCAATAAAAACTGATAGCTTCAATTTATGCACTGGCATCATCTGTCATGAATGCATTGACATTCCAATCTGCTTTCAATTATTTCCCCCATCTATAAACCTCTGTTAGCCATTCATTTATATCCTCAACTTTGTTTTTGGAGGATATCACCCATGCAATAGGTACACTAGCCTCTTGTTCATAAAAAATAAGCAATGTATATAGCTCATACTGCACATGAATTTACCATTGAGAAATTAATATGTTCAAATAAAATAAATCAATGAGTAAATTAAAATCTATAAGTATAGTTAAGATTGCTATACTTGCACCATATTTATTTGTTGAAAATGTTGAGTCCATTGCAATAATAGAGTTATGTGAATGTTTCACCATCATTTCTCTCATCCAAGGTGTTTGGATGCCTATAATGAATGGAACATCTCCCATGGTGTTTGGTGTTTTGTAGAAGAAGAACCTATCTTTCTCCTCTACATGCCACAAAGTAACACTTTTTGCATCATCTTCATTTTTTTGTGATCGAAAGGAGCATACTCTTTTACATGCATTCAATACATCTTTCCTTAGTAAACATGCATCCCTCTTATTCATCAACTCTGTCAGGCCATGGTCTAAGTAATGCTGCTCACATATTGTGTCAATTCCTACACCCATCATTAATAATGATTCAATGTATGATTTACATTCATTTGATAGTCTTGGTGCAAGACTGCTCCTTGGATCTCCAGTAGGGTCATTCTTTCCATGACAATATTCACCATCAACATCTTGACGGGTAAATTCATTATATGCAATAATGGCAACATTTGGTCTACCATGCATAACTCTAACATGAAAGTGGGTTTGACAACCCCTTTTTTGTACAAACCGTCTTATCCTTTTCATTTTTTTCATGTTTTCAAGTTGTTTTCTATTATCCTCAGGTCCAAAAGCACAATGATAGCTGTTTATACATGTAAAAAAAAAAATATTAATCAATATGATAAATATAAATATAAAATATAAAATATGGCATGCTTAATTATTATAATAAATCTAGGCATACCTTGAATACATAATGGTACTATGGTCAGTGGGGTTTTCCAATTTGGGCTCTCTATGCACTTTACGTAAAAATTGTGTCTCTATGCCATCCTGCAATAAACCTTCTCCTTTGATAAAGTGGGCTAGTCTCCCAAGAGGGATAGCAGCACATAAGTCAAGCTCTTGAACATATTCATTTCCAATAGGTGTCCATTCAAGATCATCCATTGAAAAATAATTTCCTTTTTTGGGAATGTCTTGGACATCTAATCGAATGAGTGATTCCCATTTCCATCCTCTACTCATTCTGTACAATATTATGGTTAGTGACCCTCTATCTTGTTAAAACATGCATGAAAGACTACATTAATACTATTATATCCTTAATAATATATTTTGTTCTATGAAGAGGTGATAAAATTAGGCGATGATCCTATTGGAAAGTAAAACACATCTTGGAGATGAGGGACAAGTACAAGTTAATGGATAATGGATGTCTATGAAGATTTTATGTGACTAGATAATACGATGGTGGTGTAAATCTAGGAGATTTGTAAAAGCAAAATATTGAAAAAAAAACATTGCAAATAAGTTCAATACCTAATCTCTGGAGTGCAATATAAGGAAAGAACTTTATTTACATTAAATGTTACATGTTAAATAGGTTATTTATACAAGATTATATACCTAATAATTTTATTAGATTGAATAAGTATTTTTTTACTAATTTCTTTGCGTATAATTTTACACTTTATGGTCTACCATGACATAAAAACCAACATAATTACACTGCAAATGTAATAAATTTTTTTAAAAATAAAGATATTCTAAAGAAGACAAAAATATGGACTAACCAACATAATATTATATTATCACTTTCATGTAATCCTAATTCTGAATCAACAATTTATTCATTCGGTAATTAGATCTTACACATTCTATTTTTAATTTCAAAATTAGTAAGATATCATATAAACTCCATTGCTCTAGGTTTCATCTTATTATTCCTTCATTATAGTATACTATTAAATTAATCAACTTAAATTAAATCATAATACAACACCTAATTGAACCCTAAACCTTATAAAATCCAAATAGAAATTGAATCCTAACCCTTATGAAACCCTAATCCTTAACCTAGTTAAATACTAAACTATATTGAGCTCTGATTGCAGCCCTAAATGAGATTGGACCCTAACCATAACACTAAACTAAAAATAAACCTAACCCTAAACCTAATTAAACCAAATTAGATGTTGATCCTAATACTTAACCTAAACTAGATACATCCCTAACCCTAATAATAAACCAAGCCAAAGCTTAATAGTAAACCAAGCTAAACTCTAATACCAAATATTTTTTAATACAAATAAATTGAACCCTAACACATTAAATTTTGGTTAATATCTTAATCCCCATCCTAAGTGTAACTATATATATAATCCTAACCCTAATTGTAAACAAAATTAAAGCCTAACCATAAATTTAATTTAAACCTCATCCTAATACTTAACCAAAACCTGCTTTTAAATGTAATCATTACAAAACAAAAACTAACCCTAAACCTAATTAACTAGTGAAGAAAATTTAACCCTAATATTTATTGAATTATGGTCAATGTTATCATATTTACCCTAGAGGATAGAAAGATGCAATCTTGATGGTCATACATAAAATTTAGCCCTATTCAAGGGCATTGAAGGGATAATCCTTCAATAGAAAAGGAGGAGATTTAGAAATACGACCCCCCAAAGGAGGATTGGATTAAAATAAATTTTTACAAGACCTCAAAAGACAACTTGAGTCAAAGTAGAGTTGATTTTGAGTGTATGTTCTAGGTTGATGATTTGTGTAGCTTAGTTTGGTAATGTACTTTGTTATAGCTATCAAATTTCTACAATCTATATAATTATTAATATATTGTAATAATATTTACTATATAATATCATATAAATTAAATTAATTAAATCATAATTATATAATTAAAAACTAACATATCTATATTTTTTTAATTATTAAATATATACAAGTAGATATCAAATTTAATAAAAAGATTGAAAATCAATGGTGAGAAGTTACTTTTATTTTTCTCATACTTGAATTGTCAATGTATTTTTGTATAGAATACTAAAGATGGAGGCACCCATAAATTTTATGGATGTTTATGTTTGTTTCTATATGCATGGTTGGGAGGTCTAGTAGAATATATTATTTTAGCAATCTTTTAAATTATATTATAATATATTAATTCTATTACTTATTTCATTTGATAATACTAAATTAAATTATTTTAATATCATATATTTTTTATTTTGTTAAATTATTATAATTTAATTTTTAAAAAAATTTCAATAAATATATCATTATGAGGTGTGTACAATATTATGTTTTTAACATTTCTTACAAAACATAAACTAACCCTAAACCTAATTAGCTAGGAAATAAAATTCAACCCTAATAGTTTTTTGATTGGTTAAATATTTATTTTATTAATGTTTACAAAGTAAAGTATTGCATTGAAATTCATCTTTCCAAGATACCACCCCAACATGGACTCCCCATACCAAAACCTCGAACCCTAATATTTATTAAATTATGGTCAATGTTTTTATATTTACTAATACTAATCATAACACTAAATTAATTTGACCAATAAATCATAACCCTAAACCAAGTTTAACATTAAACCAAATTGAGCCCTATATCTAAAAAAATAATACTTTAAAAGTAACACTTAAATAAAATTTAACCCTAACCTATAAAAATTAAACTCTAAAACTAACATTAAACCAAGTTAAATCCTAACCCTAATTAGAATTGAAAGAAAACCCTAAACCTATATTTAACCAGAATGAACCCTAAACCTAAGCCAAATTATACCCTAAAACTCACACTAAATCAAATTAATTCCTAAGCATAAACAAACTTGAACCCTAAATTTAATACTAAACAATACTAAATTATAACCATAAACTTAATTGAACATAAAACAAAATGCAACCTCCAAATTGAACCTAATAATTAATCTATTGTTTGATTTTATTTTTTCATGCATTATAGTTGTAGTTTCAAATGCAAGCAAAATGTAGTGGTTTAAGTCACATATCCATATTTTTTTCTATTAAATATGAACCCTATGACTAGGTCTAACAAATATACAAAATAGGGTATTAAATCTATTTTTAATCATTTTTTAATGTCAAAAGAAGTTATATTACATTATATAATGTTCAATTTATCTATGAGAAAAATGTACATAATATGAACTAATTAAAAATTTTCTGACTATTTTAATTTTAAATATAAAAATAAACATCATAACAAGATATACCAATCAAAAAAATATTTAAAGATAAAAAATATAAATGTATTTTTTTAAAATAAATATTTGTAATATACTATTAAAAATAGAGATGTTATTTTTAAAAAAATTAATAAATTTTAAAATATAGTACCAAATATTAATTTATTAAGAAAAAACTATAAAAAACAAATAAGTATAAGTCTAGTTAAATAAAAACATTCATATGTTCTAACTATTTATTATAACTTATATTTAAATTTAAATAATTACACCACTTCAATAGTAGAAAATAAATAAAATTTAACACATTTTTATGTAATAAGTAAAAAATATATTTCATTACAACAATCCAATTATTTTATGGCATGTGTTTCTAGATAGTATTGTTTTAGTTTACAATTTATTATATTTGACCTAGATAACCGCATATTTTCTTTCCCACACCATTTGGCGAGTATAACTAATCTTGATATAAGATCTAAATTAATTATATTGATGTATTTTATGGTACTATATAGAATCATCTATATATTCAAATGGATCATGTAATAGAGCATATCATGTTGTCTATATAGTTAAACAATATTTCACAAGGTAAGATTCTTTTAACACTGTATCCACTTTGTTGGAGTTCAAAAGCCATTTTTACTTGGTTGAAAAAATACTACATTTAGTATATAGTCATAATTCCTCACTCTACATTTTAACCTTTTATTTAAGTCTTGTTTTAGCAAGCTTTGTTTATTCTCCTTTATTTATTCTCTTGACATAAATATTTTTTATGTATTGTTTGATTTTAAAAATATAAATAGTTTCTAGATGTCCATTGTTTGTTTTACATTTTTCATCCATTATAGTTGTAGTTTCAAATGCAAGACAAAGTGAAAGCAAAATGTAGTGGTTTAGGTCATTCATATGCTTGCAAATTTTAACTCTATATTTATAATTCATTTTTCAAAATTATAGATCTTTAAAGTCAAATTTATTAATATATATTGTATTAAATAGATTTAAATATAGGATAAGATTATAAAAGAATTATATTTTAATACAAATTTGAATCCTCCATATTTATTAATTAATTAGAAATTAAAATTGTAGTATTTTTTATATATTGATTAAAAAAATGGCTAAGTAGGAAAGAAATGAATGCCAAGTAAAAAGTAAAATCTGATTATAAAAAATAAGGAAAAAAAGTAGAATCAATAAGAATAAAAAATAATTAATGATCAAAAATATTTTTAATAAGAATGAAATATAAAAAATGTGTGTATTGATTTATATAATTAATTTAGATTTATATAACTAACTAATTTTTTTTCCATACAACTTTATTTTTTAACTTAATTTAATTCATGACTATTTTAGTAAAAATTAAAAAATATGAAACATCAATTTATTTGATTGATTTGTACAAATTTTTAAACTTTACTATTTATTAATAAAATATTATTTTTAATACAAGAAAAATAAAATAACAAGAAAAGTGTAAACATGGAGAAAATCTATTATAGAAATCTTCCCTGAACCCTTTGATACAAAAACAAAGGAAATGGTGAAATTTTAAAATAATAACATTAAATTGAAAAACTCTCAAATCTATAAAAATAAAATCTATTTTACAAAATATAAATATCTGTTAGCTTTCTCAAATTTTTTGTAAAATTTTTCTCCCAACACCCAATAATCTCTTCTCAAATTTTTGTGAAATTTTTCTTCTCCCCTATTTCTCAAGCTTTCTTCTATATATCCTGAACCAATAGTAAATCTTGTAAAATTTTCGGAAAATCTAATTCACAAACATGAAATCAAAATCTAAAAACTTCATGCAGAGAAGAAAGTCACCATGAAATCAAAGAGTAACTTTAAAATCTCATACTAAAACGAAAGATAGAAAAAATACCTGCACAAAAGATGAAAGTAACAAATTAATGACAGTAAATAGACTTCGCCGCCACCCACAATTTTTATATTCCCTCCAAATTTAGCATTGAAGATGCAATAAATTTAAGTCAGGTGATTGGGCATTTTCTTTTCAATTGTACCATTCACGATGCAATGAATTAGCATCAAATCACTGAATTAGCATCAAATCACTGTGAGGTGATGGGGGATATGCGATGTAGGCATTAGCATGGACATAAAGGCTTAGGCATTAGGCATTACGGTTTAGTTTACGTTTTAGCCATTGCCGAATGGTTCTATTTTGACATAGCATGTGCAATTTTCCCTTCAGCACGCGGTTACCATTTGATTGACAGTCTATGCATGGTACCTTTCATCCTCTTTCCACCACACGCTCAAAAATAACTCCGTTAAAATTTATTCGCCGTTTTTCTATTGCAATTAATTCACAATTAACAATCTGTAAATTTTAGTTCACATAAATCTTGTACATCTGTAAATAAGGTGTGTAAGTCCGTCCCATAATTAAATAGTTGTAACTACGTTAAGTCCGTCCCATATATATATATATATATATATATATACGCCGAGAGTAATCCTTTTCTAAGGCATCTATTGCACCTTGTAATTTGAAGAAAATAGGTACTTCGAGAAGGATTACTCTCGGCGTATTATATATATATATATATATATATATATATATAAGCTAGTAGCAGTGGCAGCACAATATAGTAGAGTTAAAGTTAGGGTTAGAAGTAAAGTTAGAGTTATGGTTAGGATGAGAGTTAAGGTTATGGTTAGGGTTAAGATTAGAATAAGGGTTAGGGTCAAGGTTCAGACTTAGGGTTAGGATTATGGTTAGTGTTTAGAATAAAGTCTTTTTGGGGTTGAGATTAAGGTATGGCTAAGGTAAAGATTAGAGTGATGGTTAGGTTAATGTTTATGATTAGAGTTTAAAATTATTGTTAGGGTTAGGATTAGTTTTCAGGTTAGGCTTATATTTTTGGTTATGATTATGCTTATGGTTAGGGTTTAAAGTTATTGTTAGAATTACTATTTAGTTTAAGGGTAAGATTAAGGTTGTGGTTGGGGTTAGGGTTTAGGGTTTAGATTTAGGATTAGTATTATAGTTAGTGTTACATTTAGGGTTATAGTTGGGGTCAGGGGTTAGAGTCAGGTTTGGTGTTAGGGTAAGGGTTAGTAAGATTAGGGTAATGATGTAGGGTAAGATTAAGGTTGTGGTTGGGGTTAGGATTTAGGGTTTAGATTTAGAATTAGTATCATAGTTAGTGTTACATTTAGAGTTAAGGTTAGGATCAGGAGTTAGGGTTAGGGTTAGTATTAAGGTCAGGGTTAGAGTAAGATTAGGGTTATGGTTAGGGTTACATTGTAGAGTTTAGAGTTAGGATTAATTTCATACTTAGTGTTACATTTAGGGTTAGGGGAAGGGGTTAGGATTTGGGTTACGGTTAGGGTTAGTATTAGGGTCACAATTAGGGTAATATTAAGGTCATTGTTCGGGTTAGGATGTAGGCCAATTTCAAGTTAGGATTAGTATTATAGTTAGAGTTACATTTAGGGTTACGATTAGGGAAAGGGGTTACATCATTGTTAGTATTATAGTTAGGATAAGGGTTTAGGGTTTAGGATTAAGATTATTATTAGGGTTAGGGTTTACGCCATGGTTAATTATCATATCATAATTATAAATCTGATTGTTTGGATAATAGAAATTTTCATAATGAGAGAAGACAAACACAAAACCTTCTATATATGTTTTATTTATATCAACATTATTATAAAAATAATTTTCAAATCCATTGGAGATTCAATTTATTATTGCATAAAATAAAAATATTTGTAAACATTTGCCAAAAAGTATTAACATATATTTGCCACATATTCATTAATTTATACAAACCACAATTATGATAGGTTTAAGTTCAAGATTAGGAATATAGTTTGCCTTAGGGTTAGGTTTTACAAAATGATTAGGATTATGTGTAAGATTAGGGTTGAGGTTGATTCTTATGGTTAAGATTTTTGTTAAGGTTAGAGTTAATTTTGATAGTTTTGGTTTAGATTTTGGTTGGTATCAGGGTTGACATCATGGTTACCCTTAGGATTAGGTTAATGGTTAAGATTAGGGTTAGTGTTTAGATTACAATTTTTTTGGTTCATATTGAGTGTGGATAAGGTTAAGATTAGAATGGTGGATAGGATAACATTTTTATGATTAGAGATTAAATTTGAGGTTAGGGTTAGATTTTTTGTTATGGTTGTATGATTATGATTAGGGCTTAAATTTATTGTTAGAATTATAGTTAGTTTTAGAACTCTCTCTCTCTAATAAACTTAATTTTGTAAGTTCTTAAATTTTAGAAACATTGTCAAATTGAGAAATATAGAAATATGGATTTGAAGATATAGAAATGTCTTAATCACTTTTTTATTTAACTTTTCTAATGTATTCATAAAAGAAATATTTTTTATATCTCTCTCCCTATTTCATATATAGTAATGAATATATATATGAAAACTTACTTTTCCAATAAACTTAAATTTTAGAAACATTGTCAAATTAGAAAAATAATATTGATATTTATAAATGAGTTTCTTTTTATGTAATCTTAATTCTTAATTTTAACATCTTCATTCTTAAAATTTTATTACACTAATATTTATCATATCGAAAAATACTTTTAACATAATCTTATTTTCTTCTCACTAATTAAATTTTAGAAACATCATGAAAATGAAAATATATAGAAACATATAAATTTTATTTTTTATTATTTTGTTGCTATATTTATTATATTTATACATATATAAAAAATTATCAACACTTCATTGACAAAATAAGAACAATATTATAATATGTACAATTGTTTTTTAGATATTACATTTTATAAATTGTACTTCAAATTGAATAATAGTTCATCTTTATTATCTTTAGTAATTAAAAATAATTATAGAAAGAAAAAATATACTAAAAAGAAGTGTCATTTAAAAAAAACAAAAAAACTTTTTACTCTAAAATTAAACAAATCCATTTTAAATTTCAAAGGGTGTGGAGTTTTGAAAAATCAACTTCAACAAACACATTTTCTGCAACCATGTCATTCAACGGGACAACATTTCTTGTCTATTGTTTCAAGGCTTTTCGAACTGTTGTGTTGGATGTCCCTAGAATGCTCCCATTTTGGCACAGACCGCGCAAAAAGAAATTATTCTCCAGTCATAAACCTATTTGTTTTGGTTACAGAACTTATGAGCATTAAACATTTTGAAAATTACATGTGTTTTTAATTTATTTAAAGATGTTACATTATGCCATTTAATTTTGAGATTATTCTCAATTTTGGGTCATACAAGAAGCCTATTTGTTTTTAAAAACAACATCAATTCTTCAAATTAAAAATAATAAAAATTGAAAAGAAGCATCCATCCTTCAAATTAAAAATAGGCCAGAATTACTAAAAAATGATTTGGGTTTATCAGTTGAAATAATTCAAATGGAAAGCAAGATTCTTCAAAGATTAATGTATATATTTATATATACAAATTTATTTTCTAAAGATCGAATCACACAACTATTTGATTGGAAAAACGAGACGATCCAACAGTACCAAGAAAATTCAGAAGATGATTTCTCATCCGTTCATGTTGATCCATTTGAAATGCACAAAATTTATGAAGATGAGCAGCAAAATATGATCTGATTGCAGGAATGAGATGATCAATCTGTCAATATGAATTATGAATCAGATATAAAGAAATATTTTTGACAATATACAAAATAGTAATGCCAAAGTTGAAAAAAACTTGTTGAAATGCTTACCTTGAAATCCTTTTGATTCAAAATCCTATTGTATTCAATACATATGTGTATATTAGATATAGTTTTAAAACAATATTAGATCTAATATTGTTTTAAAACTATATAAATATATTTTATATACTTTTATATTAGATCTAATATACAAATATATATTAGATCTAATATTAAACTATATAAAACAACTTAAAATTAAATACAAATATTTGATTGAAAATGTATTTACCTTGGTTGAAATTGCTTAAAACCAGTCTGCAAATCCTCCTCTCCAAACCAGTCTGCAAATCCTCCTCTTCAAACCTCTCTCAAATCTCTCAGAGCTCTAAAAATCTTAAAATTTTCACAACTCTCAAATCTCTTTTAAAATTTTTGTGCTTTACCTGCAAACAAATAGCTTCGGAAATGAAAAGCACTCTTTTATAAAACAAGACTGACTCTTCATTTCCCAGTCTTTTCATATTCCCATCCATAAAAATTCCATGGACGAAAATTTATGAACTTTTCATATTCCTGTTCGTAAAAAATAAAAGACGTTACTTTGAAATTTTAAAAAAATTAACTATGGACAAATTTTTGAAAATCTTTATGGGCAAATGTTTGAAGCTTTGGCCAGATGGCGCAGGCCTGGGCTGTCGTGCCATGCACTTGGCTGCCGACAGGCCGGCAGCGCCAGTGCCGCTGCCAGCCTGCCGGCAGCCAAGTGCACGACATGACAGGTCTGCAACGCACGGGCTGTGCACCATGTCAAATCTTGGCAAACATTTTTTCCAATTCAAATTAATTTATTTAATGCGCGTTAAATCAACGTTTTTGTTTTTTTGATTTTTTTCGGTTTTGATTTTTTATTTTCGGTTTTGATTTTTGATTTTTTAGTTTTTGATTTTTGATTTTTGATTTTTTAGTTTTTCATTTTTTATTTTTTGTTTTTCGGTTTTTGATTTGTAATTGATATATTTTCTTTTTTTTGTAATGACATATGTCATGCTGGTGTTTTTCTCTTCCACTACGGCTGTATAGGAATTAAATGTTGTACTCAATAGAATAAAGTATATATACAATATGAATTAAATTGAAAATTTATTACTTATAAATTTAATAGATTTAATATAACTTTTGAAAATTTCTAGCATATCAATAAATATAAAGACTTAAAAATGTATATAAATATTAAATTATTTTATTAAAATTAATCAAATAATTATAATTATTTGGAGAATACGTTATTAATAGAATTTGTTATTAATAGTTATTATATTTTTTATATTTGATTATTAATAGGTAAAATTGGTTTCTAATGTATTTTTTTAGGATTATGTATATCTTATTGTCTAATAGTATTTACCAACTTCTCTTTCTTGCTGGAGTTTTCAAAGAGAAAATCAATTTATCAATTTATTTGTAGTTGGTAGATGTTGCTGAAGATCATAATGGATCTCTATTCACAACTATAAATTTCATTGTGGGAAAACATGTTGCTTAATACTCTTGGAGAAAAACTATACTTATTCTAAATTGCTTTATCGTTGTTTCACTTATTTTAAATTGCTTTATCGTTGTTTCACTTAGATGTTTTATGCTAAAATGATCTTCATGTAAAGCTTTGTTAAAAGTATAGTTAAAGTTAAATTGCTTCTTTCAAGATACATATCCTACAAGACATATTTATTGTATATATTTTTATTACTATATACATTTATTAATAAAATAGTATTTATAATTTAAATAGAATTGTTGGTTTGTGTGTATACTTAAGCATATTATTATAATAGATTATACAAAGACAAAGATGTAACATATATCTAATTAGAACATTTTTTAAAAAAAAATCTTAAAATTATTTGTAGTTCTTGTACTGCTACTCCATATAAACCACTGAAAATTATAATAAAAGTTTTTTTAAAAAAAGGAGAATTTATCAATGAAAAATTTGTTGTTTCACGTATTCACTTTGAAGTTGTCCCTAAGTTTTGTTCAAAGGGATGGTTGAAAAATCTCAGTCGTCATAAACTAAACTAAATTAATAGAGATTGGGTGAATCGTCAGAGTCATTTGAGTGAACATGAACATCCGTAACGTCTTACGTCTGTTTTTTCTATTTTGCGTGTGCTTGCAAAGCATGCTTTATGAATGCCAATTTCCCTTTCACCTTCACGTTGGCAACCCATTCCATCACATGGTTGATGGTGAAACACATTTTTTTCAATATTTCTTCATTCAAGAGTGGATTGTAAGGCATTCGTTCAACCAAATTTCTCCTATCATATTTTAGGACATTTAATTTTATATTGTTTATAATGATTTGAACTGAAAATTCATAATTCAGTTTAAACTTATGAATTAAATATCTGTAAATTTCAGCTTAAATAAAATTTTAGATTGAGTTTTTTTAATAAAGTTGATTTTGTCTCGTATTAGTAAAAATAAGGCATATAAGATGTAATTATAAATTTATTAAGTATAGGTACTAAATTTGAGATTAACATTCAAAACCAAAATAATTTTCAAGTTCATATGAAAAAAATTATCTGCGACCTTTTAAGTTTCACTACTCAGCAAGACTTAATTCTTGGTGGGTCCATTGAGAACCTTTCAACTTCACCAGTAAACTAAGGTTTTGGCTATGCAAGGGCCAAAATGCACCTGATAAGGCAATTTTTTTACATTTATTAATTAATTTAAAATTCACAAAAACATTGTACTGTAATTTTTAAATTAATTAATAAATGTAAAAAATTGCCTTGTCAGGTGCATTTTGACCCCTACATAGACAATGTCACTAACTAACACCCCATTGACATATTTTAATAGTTACTTTTAAAAGAGTATTGCATGTATCTATATAAAATATTTGTGAATTCTAGTGTACAATAACAATAAATCCAAACTTTCAATACTTCTATTTTAAAAATTATGTATCATATCAATTAAAATGAGTCATATAAGATACACATAAACATGAAACACTAAAATTAAACCTAACCAAATAATTACAATTTAAATTTGCACCAAATGCCAAACAAAACCTTTCAAGAAAAAAAAAATCTTGCAAAGACTCCAAAGTTATCTAATACAAATTTACTTCAAATCAATTTGACTAAAATTTGACAACCAATAAAAAACCATTAAATGAAAATTCTATTAAATTTATATAGTATCAAAAGTTTTCATAAACCTGTCCTAGTAAGACCATCTTAGATTATTCTAAAGGAGCTCTTTATTATAGGACTAAAACTTTTAATAAAGGTGATTGCTTTTCAATTTTACATTTCTTTGATAAAGACTTTAGTTAAGTACTCATTATGACATTCGATTATATACATCTTTTATATTTTCATATCATTCAAAAGGTACAAGGAAAATATCTAAATTTGCTAAGTTGTTTTCTTTAGCATTTTTTCAAAAGAGTTAAATAAGTACTACAAATAGTTAGTTAGCAATTGTGATGCAACAATCAAAGCATATAGAAATACAATATGTAAGTATTAATAAATGATACACAAATATTGGCATTAATGTAGTCATATGTGTGCCTTTAGATTTGAATTTGAGGAAGGAATGTGTGATATGATGTTAAGAAACTATTTAAGAAAAGATAAATTTTATTTTTTATGGTTAGTCTAAGTCTAATCAATCAACCAAAATCATATGCTAAAGCAATGTTTCTTAGGATACCCATGCAAAGTGGTGTGAATCAAAGAGTAAAAGTGCAACCACATTTATACTGTGCACAATCTTAATATATTCTATCAAGACATGGTAGATTTGAACTCACTAGAGAAATGCATGCTCTAATGTGAAGAAAATATCTCAACTAAGTTTTTTTATTTCTAATGGTTATAAGTTTGAGTCCAATGAGAATATCAAGACAACTAAAATAATGTACTAAATCAATGTACTTAAGACACCCATGTAAAATGATATAAAATAAAATATAAATATGCAGTTTTAAAAGAAAGATGCAGTTTGATGGACTCAGAGGTTTTCTATGTTCAAGAAAACTCCTTATTAATTACTATTAAATAAATTGATGGGGCAACAAATTTCCCTAACGTACTCACTTTTAAGTTTTGTGGGATGGTTGAAAAATCTCAGTCGTCATAAACTAAACTAAATTAATAGAGATTGGGTGAATCGTCAGAGTCATTTGAGTGAACATGAACATCCGTAACGTCTTTCCCTTTCACCTTCACGTTCGCAACCGACACAGCAATTAACGGAGTTACAGGAACAAATAGATAATCAAGCAAATAGAGAATACTTTAAATTCAAAGGGAAAAAGAAAAGATCATACTTTACTTTTAACTTTTTAATTAAAGTAAGTTATAAAATTAATCTAGTGGGAAGAAGCAATACAAGCCCTCGAATACACTCACTAACCATAACTATAATTTAAAATGTAAGATTAATTGAACCCTAACATAATCCTAACTTTAATTCAATTGTGAGTGTAATTTTACTATTAATATTTAATTAAACTTTAGTAAGCTCTAATTCTAGTTATAACTACAATTTTAATTTTAAGTAATCCTTATTTTTAATACTTGCACAATCTTATTCTAAAATCCTAACCCTAATTTTATCCCCAAATAAATGTTATTCTAATTCTAATAATAACCCAAATTCTAACTAAAATTTCAATAATCTAATCCATTATTTCTAACAATCACTTAGATAATCAAAATATATTTTAACTTATAGATTACATTTACTAAATTATGAAAATTAATTTTCTTTTAGAAATATTATTAAACACAAAACCTTATGCACCATCCCTAAAAATCAAGGTTCAATGTTGTAGAAAAAAAAGAATAATCATTTTATCTTTCATGAACAATTTAACAAAAAGATGAGTAACCTCATTCATTAAAAGAT
Source organism: Chamaecyparis obtusa (assembly GCA_027943335.1). Classification (NCBI taxonomy): domain Eukaryota; kingdom Viridiplantae; phylum Streptophyta; class Pinopsida; order Cupressales; family Cupressaceae; genus Chamaecyparis; species Chamaecyparis obtusa. Next base: position 2,293,992 of record BSBK01000548.1, read on the forward strand.
GAAAGAGATTTTTTTTTTTAAAATGTGGAATATAAAAAGGATGTTTCCATAACACCATTATGCAAATGTTGATTTCCATTTGAATTAAAAAACAACCATGCTAAAGTCGAGATTTCTATGAAACTTCCTTGTGCAACCAACATTAATCATAACCAAGCCCCTATTTTTTCCTCATAAATAAACAAACCAATGAAATTATTCCAAACAAAATGTTATATTATGCATTGTATAATTATACATCACTACAAAATGTCCCATAGGTATATTATATAAGTACCTTATCCTTTAAAATAACATTTGATTTTATCTCAAAGATGAGTGACTTATCCCTTTTCATTTAGCTCCATTTAAAAAAAAAATCTCACATATCTCTTCATCATTAGTTAAATCTAGGTTAATTTATATTTATTTGTATGGATGATTTTTGATTTGTGCAAGGAGATTCTAATTCCTTGTGAGTGAGATGTACATAATGTGATTATAATTTACTAAAAGTTATACCATAATAGTCATCACTCAACAACCATATTAAGTATTTTTAATATTCTAAAATAACCCATAAAAGTAATTTCTTATAACATATCATTTATAAAAATAATTATAACATTTAAATAACAAACATTTATTTTATTGATTTTAAAGGCATCAATCATAAAATGGTTATCCACCACCATAAAATGGAGCATAGGAAAATTATATAAGTACCATTAGAAATCCACACTCATTTATTTATCATTGATCATAAAAAATGTCTCATAGTCAACTAAGCAGAGACTTATGTGATTATATACATTGGTTGTATACATTGAAAAGTTACATAGTTATAGGTTCAAAGAGGATTTTATTTACACGATCTTGTGTATCTTGATACACAAAACTACAACTACATTTCTCATTGTAGACATGTAAGTAACCCCTTGCAATATCATACGAATAATCCTTGCTACAAGTGGGAACATCATCATTTTTCATAAACTCCCAATTTGTGTCGCTCATCCAATAAATTCCAAGATAATTCTAGGCATCTTCTTTGGTGGATCTTGGATTATCTTTCATTTTTCACACTATGGATGAATTTGTTCCTCCCCGATCTACTTCACCCTTGAAATCTAAGGACTGAAAATCATATAAGGGTAAATAAATTTTACTTACAACTAACTCATTCTTTGCACTTTATGTGCATATAAATATGATACTATAAATATTAAATTATATTCTTAAATGCGTAGTTTCTTGAATGTTAAATCAAGTGATATACCAAATCAAATCTAGGTGTGGCTTAGTCCAATGGGCCAAGCAAAATACTAAATCAAATCAATTAATGAGTTTTTGACAAAATTTGAAGGGATGACAAATCATATGAGAATTTTGGAAGATGATGTAAGCAATCAACATGTGATTGAGAAAGTTTTAAGAAGTTTTCCTTCCAGATTTGATAATATTTTTTTCACAACTAAAATTTCAAAATATCTTACATCTATGAAAATCGATGGATTAAGTGATATTTTAATTTTAGTAGAAGAAACAATGAAAAGTAGTGAAGAACCTTTAGAACAAGCATTTGAATCTAAGGAAAACATAAGGGGTAAAAATTGTAATTTTTTCCAACGGATCACAAATCCGATAATGACGATGATTCCAAATATGTTCAAAAAAGGTGAATCTAGTCACAACTATAGAGAAGGGAGATATGATTGAGGACGAGGTTATAGTTTTAAATGAAAAATAACAATTTTATAGGTAGAAGTAGGGCTATTGGTAGAGACAAAAGAAATGTTCAGTGTTTTCACTTGTTCCTCATATATAACTTTTGATGATAATTTGTTGGGTAAGTGCACCAAGAGGGTGAACAAAAGGGGGGGTATAAGTGGCCACCTTTTTTTTGAAATCAGGAAACTTGAACTTCAAAGAGAGATTTGAAGGTCATGCACTCAAAACTAGGAGTTGTGTAAAGAATAAGAATTGTAGTACTTTGAATCTAGTTTCTAAACTACTAAAGTTTTTTAAAAATGGATAAGATTCAGAGGGTAAAACCTCTTGCGCATGAAAAAATATTCTTGATTTTTTCAGAAAAATATAACATATATGTTTCCATGCACTTCACAAAATCTATAGTTAGATTTAGTATTTTGCAAAATCCTTTGGTACAATGATAGGTAAGGGTGAGATCTAGAAGCTGTGTATTTTTTTGTAATTTTTTGTTGAGTATCTTATTTTTTATGATTTTTTGAAGTGACCGCATCTTGAAAATTTGGTACCTGTTCGTGCGTTGGGCATAACTTGTATCAAAATAATCTAAATTGTAAACTTTTTTTTAAAAAGTGTATAGAATCTAGTGTAGAACCGTAATATGTAATTTGTTTTGAATTTGGTCAAGTAGATAAAAAATTATTTAAAAAAATGGTAAACATGTGTCTATGAGGACTATGAAGACACTGATAAAGAAAATTAAAGTTTTCTATGCTAATGTTGTTCAAAAATAGAAAAAATCATATGGCTAGAAAGCTTAGAAGATGTGTGAGATGATGGTAGTAATTTTAGAGATACCCACTTCATCAATTGTAAAGTTGATGATGACGAAGTCAAAAAATCATGTTGAAAGAAGAAAATGTGTAAATGGACAAAATTGGAGGGAAAATGGGCTTGCAAGCCTTAGTGTCATACTAAAAACCTTTTACCAAGCCATAACCCATACGGGTTATGGTGTGCAAAATAACCCACTCAGGTTTTGAAAACCAAAAACCATAATTTCAAGTTCTACATAACCCATACGGGTTATGGTGTACAAAATAACCCACTCGGGTTTTGAAAACCATAAACCATAATTTCAAGTTCTACATAACCCATACGGGTTATGAAGACATAAAACAACATTTTCAGTTTCCCATAACCCGTACGGGTTATGGTGTACAAAATAACCCACTCGGGTTTTAAAAAACCCAAAACCACAATTTCAAGTTCTACATAACTCGTATGAGTTATGACGACATAAAAAAACATTTTTAGTTTCCCATAACCCATACAGGTTATGAAGACAATAAAAAAATCACTTGTAAATGCGTAATACAATACACATTTGTATAGATTTACATATATGATATGTTAATATGTAGGTATATATACATATCTATATATATACATGCATGATTCTTCTCTCTCTCTCTCTCTCTCTCTCTCTCTCTCTCTCTCTCTCTCCCCTAATGAAGGAGATTACATGAAGGTGTGTCTTCTAATGCACCTAATGAAAATGATGAACATTCAACAATTGAAATTGATATGATGAATGCACCAAATCAAAATGACCAACATACACCAATTCAAATGCATGAGATCAATCCACCTATGAATTTGATGAACATAGACCATTTGAAAATGATGTAATGAATGCACATGTTAATGAAATTCAGGAAGATTTACCATTTGAAGAAAATGATGTAATGAATGCACCAATCTTAACACCTCCTAGAATAATTCATAGAAAACCAAAGTTTCTAATAGACATTGATGCAAATATTTTGAGGCCAGTGCATGATAAAATTTCTGAGAGAACTTGTAGAAGAATGGTTATAAGAATTTGGAATAACTATTTTGAAAACTTAAATCAAAGTGGAAGATGCCAATTAGTTGTTGAAATGATTAAAAATATGAAATTTAGAGAGACAATGAAAATTTTGGGGTTAAGAACATCTGAAAATAATAGTGAAAGAACCATTGTGAGAAATACTTTTGATGCATACTAATCCATTGGCTCAAAATCACGCTCTAAAGATGCTAATGTTATTCGTCATGTCCTCACATCAACCATAATGAGAAAGAAAATGAAAAATCTTGTTTAATAAGAAAAACAACAAATTCATTAAGGATAAGGAGAACCACATTAAACCATGATTTAGATAGGTGAGAGAAAATTGAGGATCCTAACAATAATTGTCCTTGGGCATTATGGGTAGAATCCTACACAAGGACAAGGTTGTTGCTGATGCAAGTTAAGAATAATAATTGAAAAATATTGGCATAAAAACACAAGGGTTTCTGATGCAAGAGCATCCTAGGTGTAAGAGAAATCTTGCATCACCCAAAAATATTTCTGGTTTCTTTTTTTCAATAAGGGCTATCTTGTGCAGAGCTGCTATTTATGGAAACTTACTATTTTTAGTAAGTTGGTCATATGATCTCGGAATGTTCTGATTTCATAGTTGGAGGTTCATCTCAGTCATTTCAGCCTACCATTTGAGTTTCATTGCCACATCATCACTATTGGTGAAGTTATTGATATTTTTGGGTATGAAATCTTTCAGGTCATAGAAAAATGGAGTTACGGTTAAAAAGTTATGGCCTCCAAAAGTTGGGCTACCTAAAAGCATATTTTGTATTTCTTTTGAGCTGACCCTATTGTAAAAATTATGAAAATAAAATAATTCTAAGTTTGGTCGGCCCTAAAAGGCTAAATTTCTAGAACCTTCTTGGGTGGTGAAAATTGCCTATATAAGAAAGGTTTGTAGTGTTGTCTTAGGCAGTTCGAGATAGTTCTGGGTAGTAGATCTAGGTATTGATTCGAGGCTTTGTCCTATAGAATATTGTAAGGGAATGCCCATGTGGCTTTGCATATTGTAATTCTGAAAGTTTGTAATTCCACATTCGTGGAGATAATAAGAAGCCCATTTTATGTTCTTGCATATTGTTGTTATTTCTCTATTTCTATTATGTGTTTGTGGTATTAAGGGTAGCACCCTTCATCAAGTGGTATCAGAGTAGGAGTTCCTGAGTGTGTAAACAGATCACCAATTGTGAGGCAGTTTGCACCAGGACCATGGGTTAGGGTTTGTGTGTAAACAGATCGCCGACTGTGAGGCAGTTTGCACTAGGACCGTGGTTAGGGTTTTTGTGTAAACATATCACCGACTGTGAGGTAGTTTGTACCAGGACCATGGTTAGGGTTTCAGCGGGAAGTGCAAAAATGCATCCATGAAGGGAACATGGCGGAAGAGCTGGTGTTGTAACACCTAAGGTTAGGGCACTATAGAGACAAGTGCGAGCATTGCAAGAGGAGATTCGTAGAGGAATGAATCTTAATGTCAGAGATGAAAGCAAGGATGAAGCCGAAGAAGAAGATCAAGAAGGAGAAGTCAAAGTTGTGAACTAGGAGGAAGAAAGACTTTTCTGAGCCATCTCAAAGATCGGGAAAAGACCTAAGATTGAGGTTTTGACATTTTCTAGAAATTTTAACCCAGAGGAATTGATCGACTGGATCAATAAATGTGAAGAATATTTTGAGTATGAAGATATTGAGGATCCTGATCAGGTCAAGTTTACGAAGGCTAGACTGAAGCATCATGCAAAGATCTAGTGGCAAGAGATTCAATTGGAATGAAATCAAAGAGGAAAGGATAAAATCACAAGATGGGAGTGGATGGTGGATAAATTGAAGTGACAATTCATCCCTGTTGATTATGAGCTTGACCTACTAAAGAAAATGCAAAGTTTGAAGCAAGTGGGATAATCTATTCAGGAGTATACAAAGGAGTTCTATCAAATCCTCATCAGAACAGGCCAATGAGAAGCGGATAAGGAGAAAGTTGTATGTTAGCTTAATGGGTTGAGGCCAAGCATTTAGGAGGAGTTGAATCTGGTTTGAATGAACAGTATTGAAGAGGCATACTAGTTTTCCCTAAAAGTAAAGGAAAAGCTAAACAAGAAGTTTGAGAGCAGAAAAAGCGGAAGAGGTCGTGATGGAAGATCTAGTGGATGGTCATATGGAGATTGAAATGAAGATCCAAAAAAGTAGGATGAGGCCAGTAACAGTCAGAACTAAAGAGGAGATAATTTCAATTGTTTCCATGATTAGAATAATAGAGATCAGAGAGGAAGAGGAAGAGGACAAGGTTCAGGAAGAGGAGGCTTCTGTGGAACATGTTTTCACTATGGAGAAGGTCATAGGGTGTTTGAATGTCCTCAACACCAAGGAAGGATAGATAGGAGGAATGAAGGCCAGGCTAGAGTTGCACATGTAGATGAAGATGCCAGATCATCACATTTTGAAGATGCTAAAAGAGGAGAAACACTGATTAACAGAAGAATCCTACTGAGTGGTGAGAATGAACCTAAACAAAGTAGGAGCCTGTTTCACACCAGGTGCAAGTGTGAGGGTAAGTGTTGTGATATAATTATTGATAGTGGTAGTACTGATAATTTGGTGTCAGAAGAGATGGTGACAAGTTGAAGCTCAAGAGGCAGAAACATCCACATCCATATCAGGTTGCCTGGGTGCAGGATGACCACAAGGTCATGGTCAGTGAACAGTGCCTAGTAAAGTTCAAGATTGGTGGGTACCATGATGAGGTACTATGTGATATCATATCTATGGATGCATGTCATATGTTGTTGGGTAGACCTTGGCAATTTGACAGAGGTGTTGTACATGATGGTCGTGCAAATACCTATTCCTTGACAAAGGATGGAGTGTGACATAAGCTAAAACCATTGAAAGAAATAGAAGAAAAGGTATGTGGTAATGCAAGAATAACTTTTTTTGATAGAGGAAATTTCTTAGATGGTATGCGGCATGAGTGTATGTGTTTTACCTTAATTCCAAAGGCTAGGAAAGAGGAAGTAGAATATGTACCTGTAGAAGTTGTAGAAGTATTGAATGAGTTTCAGGAGATTGTATTTGATAATGTGCTTGATGGATTACCACCAGTAAGAAAGATTAGTGATCAGATGGACTTGATTCCAGGAGCCAGTTTGTCAAATAAGGCAGCACACAGAATGACACTAGCAGAAAGTGAAGAGTTGAAGATAGATTTGAAGTTTAGTTCATCACATCATCCACATATTGTATATGGAAGTAGTCCTAGAAATGCATCTGAGTTGAGATAGATAGATAAAGGAGAAATAAGTAGTGCTGAAGTTGAGGATTTTGCAGAACATTTGAAGAACATCCATGAGGTGAGGAAGCATATTACTAGGATGAATGCACAGTATAAGGCTAAGGCAAATGAGAAAAGGAGGCAGAAAGAATTTCAGGTTGGAGATGAAGTCATGGTTCATTTTCAGAGGGAGATATTTCTGGTTGGTACATATAACAAGTTGAAAATGAAGAGGTTTGGGCCATGTAAGATACTGAAGAAGCATGATTTAGGAAATTCTTGAGTTTGAGTTGCCTATAGAGCTGAATATTTCACCAATATTTAATGTTTCAAATCTGACAGAGTATCATGAAGGAGGTGTTGAAGATGAGGTTACAGAAACACAGTGGAGTATTCCAACAACCAGTTCAGATATCAAGTAGATTGAAGACATACTAGATAGTTGTGTTGGCAGAAGCACAAGGAATAGGACATATGAAGAATATCTGGTCAAGTGGAAAGGATGACCTGTTGAAGATTCATCATGGCTAACAAAGGAGGAGGTTAACCGTCTTGGTTTTCCTCTACACACCTGAGTCATGACAAGGTCACTTCTCAAATTACCCTGGGTGTCTAATGCGGGAGCATCCTGGGTGTAAGAGAAATCTTGCATCACCCAAAAATATTTCTGGTTTCTTTTTTTCAATAAGGGCTATCTTGTGCAGAGCTACTATTTATGGAAACTTACTATTTTTAGTAAGTTGGTCATATGATCTTGGAATGTTCTGATTTCACAATTGGAGGTTCATCTTAGTCATTTCAGCCTACCAATTGAGTTTCATTGCCACATCATCACTATTTGTGAAGTTATTGATGTTTTTGGGTATGAAATCTTTCAGGTCATAGAAAAATAGAGTTATGGTTAAAAAGTTATGGCCTCCGAAATTTGGGCTACCTAAAAGCATATTTTGTATTTCTTTTGAGCTGACCCTATTGTAAAAATTGTGAAAATAAAATAATTCTAAGTTTGGTCAGCCCTAAAAGGCTAAATTTCTAGAACCTTCTCGGGTGGTGGAAATTGCCCATATAAGAAAGGTATGTAGTGTTGTCTTAGGCAGTTTGGGATAGTTCTGGGTAGTAGATCTGGATATTGATTTGAGGCTTTGTCCTACAAAATATTGTAAGGGAATGCCCATGTGGCTTTTCATATTGTAATTTTGAAAGTTTGTAATTCCACATTCGTGGAGATAATAAGAAGCCCATTTTCTATTCTTACATATTGTTGTTGTTTCTCTATTTCTATTATGTGTTTGTGGTATTAAGGGGAGCACCATTCATCAAGTGGTATCAGAGAAGGAGTTCCTGAGTGTGTAAATAGATCACCAATTGTGAGGCAGTTTGCACCAGGACTGTGGGTTAGAGTTTTTGTGTAAACAGATCATCGACTATGAGGTAGTTTGCACCAGGACCGTGGTTAGGGTTTCTATGTAAACATATCACCGACTGTGAGGTAGATTGTACCAGGACCATGGTTAGGGTTTCAATGGGAAGTGCAAAAATACCTCCACGAAGGGAACATGGTGAAAGAGCTGGTGTTGTAACACCTGAGGTTAGGGCACTGCAGAGACAAGTGCAAGCATTGCAAGAGGAGATTTGTAGAGGAATGAATCTTAATGTCAGAGATGAAAGCAAGGATGAAGCCAAAGAAGAAGATCAAGAAGGAGAAGTCAAAGTTGTGAACCAGGAGAAAGAAAGACTTTTTTGAGCCATCTCAAAGATCGGGAAAAGACCTAAGATTGATGTTCCGACATTTTTTGAAAATCTTAACCCAGATGAATTGATCGACTAGATCAATGAATGTGAAGATTATTTTGAGTATGAAGATATTGAGGATCCTGATCGGGTCAAGTTTGTGAAGGCCAGACTGAAGGGTCATGCGAAGATCTGGTGGCAAGAGATTTAATTAGAATGAAATCAAAGAGGAAAGGATAAAATCACAAGATGGGAGCGGATGGTGGATAAATTGAAGTGACAGTTCAACCCTGTTGATTATGAGCTTTACCTACTAAAGAAAATGCAAAGTTTGAAGCAAGCAGGATGATCTGTTCAGGAGTATACAGAGGAGTTCTACCAAAGAGATGTTGTTAGAAGGTGAATTGGAATTAGAAATCATGAGCCACATTAAAAACACTACTTAGATATGACAGAAACATAATTTTATGAAAAGTTTCTTCAAAGCTTTCTTTAGATTAAAATTAGTCAAAGATTTTTTTAGATGATAAAACCATTTTATGTTAAGATTAATCATGCATGTACTACATGTTGTAGGGTTCATGTTGAGTTTTCCATGCATTATGAGATTTATCGCTATATATGTGGTACTTTTCATGGTAACAATATTTTATAGGAAGGTGGTCTACAAGCACCTCCTAAGTCACTGAGAGACTTCATTTCAAGTGTACTTTGTAAACGAGATGATGGGTGCATTTATTATAAGATGATGTGTTTGAAAGGATTTTGTCTCACATGTGGTGGTTTGAAAAAGTTGCATAGATTCTTACACCTTGATAACACACAAAATTGGGCAAGAACTAGTTTCTTTTGGAAAATGTACAAGTCATTCACATATGGTGTTAAAGATGGAAAAGAATTAAAGAGTCATGATTTAGTAAAAAGGGATTTATGAGTAGCTGATTTTATGAAGATGTTTTAAGACAAACTAGTTTATGAGTACATAGGTCACACACATAGAGCTAGGTGGTTAGATGAGCAATTCAAGTTGTGTAAGGACACTTTCCCACTCGATACTATTATATCTGTCATTGATTTTGCAGAGAATTATACACTAAAACCTTAAAATGAAGTACAACCTATGTATTATCACTCTAGACAAGTTACAATTTTTGTACACATAGGTATTCATGCATGTACACGATAGCACAGAGGAGGATAGAAAGGTTATAATAGAGTATCACTTCTATATCAGTGATGATCATACACATTCCTCAGAGTTTGTGCAAGGATGCTTTAAAGTTTTCTATGACAGTTTAAGGGAAAGACGTATAAGATACAACCAACACTTAATATGGTAAGACAATTGCACCTCACAATTCAAGAATACAAGGATGTTCTACTGGTTGACTAGGATGCATGTGACAAGTGGTGTGCAGTATTTTTGGAATTTCACTGAGGCAGGTCATGGAAAGGGAGATCATGATGGTGCAAGAGCATGTGTGAAAAGAGCTCTTACTAGAGAGGAATTGAAGTATGAAGGTGGTGTAGTGTTAATAAATGGAGAAATAATTATGCAATGGTGTAATTCTATGATGGGACCAGGTAATGCATGTAAGTCTATGGTTTCCAGATTTTTTGGTTAATATGTGAATCTAACATTGAAAACTATTTAGATTATTGTACACTTACAGGATCAAGTGGCATGCATTCATTTAGAAGTTCAAATGCAACATCATTACTATTTATACTAGACAAATTGCATGCTTTTTCTCTTCATGTATGCATTTTTTGTGGGATGAATGTGAATCAAAAGAGTGGGTCAACCAATGGTCTTGTAGACCTTTGCGAACCCTAGATACATATCAACTTCCTTGAGCACTAAAAATGAGCTAGATGGAAGCATCAGTGGATTTTGACCATGTATCTGACCTAGTTGAACCAGGTAATTTATCAATTTATTACTTAGTGAATTATTTTTCTCATTTTGTTTACATTTTAAAGTTAATTTATTAGTTCTTTATGTTGATTTTGGTATTAACTTATAGCCTTCTACTAAATGCAAGTCATGTATATGCAGTCATTGTAGATGAGAACAATAAAGAAGGAACGGATTACTTTTTGTGTCATTGTATTGAGGACAAAAATAAATTGACAACTACAGTCATTGATGGAGAGAGTATTGAGTACCCAATAGGTTCTTTCGTTGTGACATGCACATGGCTTAGAAGGTGTTGTTTTTGTGTCAAGTTGTATTGAGACCTCTTAAACTCAATTTATTACACTTTGTATTAATATTGGCATTAACTTATTTTTATAATAAAATGTAGGTACCGTATCAAGAATTATAATGCTTGGTTGTTTGAGGACTTTGAGACACATAGACATATTCTTCATTACTCTAACCTTGTTGTTGCAAAAAATATTCAATTGATTAAATATCGTGGTAGACCTCTTAACAATAATTTGTGGAAAGTTCATGAATCTAACCACGAGGCAATACTTGACACAATAAGGGTTAGAGCTGATCTAGAAGGTTCACTTGATTGATTTTGGGCCATAAAGATGAATGATTCTACAATATGGTAGAATGATTTTGACAATTTGTATATGATTCTATGTGCATGAGCTATAATATGCATATTTAGATGCCAAATTTTGTATATAAAAACAATAATCAACTGTAATATGCATATTTAGATGCAAAATTTTGTATATAAAAACTACAATCGACTGTAATGTGCATATTTAGATGCTAAATTTTGTATATAAAAACAATAATCAACTGTAATGTGCATATTTAGATGCAAAATTTTGTATATAAAAATAATAATGAGCTTCATCATGCGTATTAGATGCAAAATTTGAAATATAAAATTGCCCATGGGGTTGATTTGCAAATATTAAGAGCCCACATTTTGTATATCCTAATTTGTACCATTTGATTATAAATACATATTTAATTTTGTATCCAAGTACATTTCTATCATCTTAATGCCATGTAAAGTGCAAAAATTATGATTCCTTACTATGAATTTTGTATCCTTATATTTGTATCATCTTAATTTTGTATCCTTACATTTGTATTGTCTTAATTCCATGTAGATTTGTATCGTCAAATGATGTAATAGTTGCAGTAATTAAGTCAAAATTGGTCAAATGTGTCCAAAGTAAAATGGTGATTCCCTAGGGTGAAGGGATAGTATTGAAGGATTGCATCTTGGCACCAAACGGTCTGCGCCATTAGCTCCGATTGGTTGGGTAAACACTAGTGACAACCCCGTTTCGCCCATAGAGTCACTAGAACATTCATGACCATGCCGGACCAAAGTGTCCCCAAGGTGCACTAAGCACGATTGGGCAGGGATCTTTCAAGACTCATATCTCAAATCCCGTGAGAGGTATCAATGAACTGTGAGATGTTTCAAGACCGTGTTTTTGAGGCCTACAATAACCTCTCTCCATTCTAGGAGGTTCAAATTTTTTTGAATTTGATATTCCAATCTTGATTGACACCACAACTTGCAGTGAGGGTCAGTTGAAAGTTGCACCACTAGGTTTCTTCCTGGTGCAAGAGCACCTGGGGTCTTTAGGCTACCCTAGTCTAAACATTTTGGCTTGTAGTGACCTTAGCCACATCATTGATCAATAAGGACTACGATGAGTCCCAAGTGAGTGTGGAAAGACTAACAAGTCTAGGGAGGTTGGTTGAGAGTTAGGAAAGGTCTTCTCTAGGCTTGTTTAGTCTTGGTTTCCTTTGTATAGTTGCTATCTTAATGTTCTAGTTGGTCAAAGATTAGTTTGACTTCCCAAAATGAGGGAATAAAGAATAAAAATGGTCTTAGAGAGTTTGATCCACCATTGAGGTCATCTAGGACTCATTGGAGTGATCTAATTAAGTTTGACAATAAAAGTTGTCAAAGTTGTCAATGACAAGAATTGTCAAAATGCCTCTCAAAGGCTAAAAGTAGTTAGGAATCTATTTGGACAACTTTTCCCTGTCCCCCTAACCTACTTAAGTATTTTTTGGACCAGAGATGAGGATTGGCAAGTTTTGTAAACTTTTAGTTTTTTAATTAAATTTACTAATGTGCTTTGTAGAATACGAACAATGCTAAGAGCTTGATTATCCTTGTGTTATGGATTGATCTGAGCCTAGCCTTTGCATGCGTGATTAATTTTTTTTTTCTAGTTTAACTTGTGTGTACATATTTAGGATTAGGTTTGTTTTACTTTGCTTTCTTTAAAGTTTTCCTCTGGGACCAGCTTGCTGGTCTAACTAGGGTTGAAAGACTCAAAATGGCTCTAGCATGAAAACCACTGTTGGGAAATATACGGACATGTGGCATATGATAGATAAATGTATATATGTTGTAAATATGAAGTTTTTTGGTTAGTTGTGCAGAGGATATGATTTTACTATGAAGCCCTAGGCGAGCCATAGTGTGCTCGGTTAGGAAGCTTGATTGATGCAAGCAATGGATAGAAGGCTTTGGGGATTGAATGACTCAATCCAAGGGTGAAGGAGTGAAGAACAAGGTCTAAAGATTCTATCCTAGGAAGGAGAGGTGATGAACAATCTGGTAAAGGGAGAAAGAACTATTTCTTTACTATGACCAGTGCTAAGCAATTAAGCATTCAAAGTAGGCACAGTAATAGGAAGGTATTGTATGGATTCCATGAGGTTCTAATACTTTGAAAATCTTGAAGAACTTTGAAAAGGGTGTCTGAATATCAAGTTTATTTTGGCACTTGTATGGGAAGTTGGAGAGTTATAGGATGGAAGGTGTGTTGAAAGACCTAATTAGGCCTAATTGGGGCTTGTAGCCTTGTAGCCTAATTTTGATGAGATTGACTATTGATTGAATAAGTTTGAAGACTTAAGAAAATCAAAACCATTCAAGAATAGCTCAAAAGAATACTTATATCCAATTGCAAAGATTTTTCAGTTTGAAAGTATGTGGTGATGGACTTTAATAAATGATTCCAGGGAAGGGAATAAGGAGGTAGAGTTTTGTTGTTAAGTTGGTAGAGAGGTCTAGGAGAGAGAGGTGATTAGTAGGAAGACCTCAGAGAAGTAGGGTCTTAGATAGCCCTAACTAGGCCAAGAGAAGGACCTAGAGGAAGTCCTAGGAGAATTAGGACTAAGACAAAGAGACCTCCCTATCACTTCCAAACCATTCATCCTGGCACTGAATGGTCTGTGCCATTAGCTCTAGTTGGGTGGGTAAACACTAGTGGAAACCTTGTTTCTACCATGAAGTCACTAGAAAGTTTGCAACCATGCCGGACCAAAGTGTCCCCGAGGTGCACTAAGAAAGATTGGGAAATGATCTTTCGAGGCTCATATCTCGGACCCCTAAAGAGGTATTGACAAACTGTGAGATGCTACAATACCGTGTTTTTGAGGCCTAAAATAATCTCTCTCCTTTTTGGGAGATTTTTTTTTTTAATTTGGCATGCCAATCTCGCTTGACGCTAAAACTTGCAATGAGGGTCAATTAAAAGTTGCACCATTGGGTTTCTTCCAAACCATTCATCTTGGCACCGAATGTTCTACACCATTAGCTTGGCTTGGGTGGGTAAACATTAGTGACAACCTCATTTTGACCACGGAGTCACTAGAAAATTTGCGAACATGCTGGACCAAAGTGTCCCCAAGGTGCATTAAGCACAATAGGGTAACAATCTTTTGAGGCTCGTATCTCAGTTCTCGTGAGAGGTATCAACAAACCATGAGATGATACATGACCATTTTTTTGAGTCCTACAATAACCTCTCTTTGTTCTGGGAGATTCAATTTTTTTTTTAATTTGGCATGCCAATCTCGCTTGACACTAAAACTTGCACTGAGGGTCAGTTGAAAGTTGTACCACCAGGTTTCTTCAAAACCATTCATCCTGGCACCGAATGGTATGCACCATTAGCTCATATTGGGCAAGTAAATGCTAGTAACAACCTTGTTTCAAACATGGAGTCACTAGAACATTCATGACCATGCCAGACCAAAGTGTCCCCAAGGTGCACTAAGCACCATTAGGTATGTCAGTGAGTTTTCTGGTGTGTCAAGAGGAAAAGTGGGACCATTCCTAGGGTAAACCTACACAACTAGACGTGATGGAAGCACTATTTTGTGACCATAATGAATAGATGTTTCTACTCCAAGGGCGATGGGGACATGACCATAAAGGGTCATTTGAAAATGTAAAGAGACCAAAGATGGTCATTTAAATGTGTTTTAAACATATTTGTAATGTTTTGATGGTCATTGTGTAACATTGATAAAGACCTTGAAGGTCAAAATTGATTGTAATGTGGCCAATAGAGCCACTAAAATGATGTAAATGCACTATAAGTGCTAAAATGGTGTAATAGTGCCTTATTGGCAAAATAAGCCTTAAGGATCACTATGAGGTCTAGATGACCTTAGGGGCAATATTTGGTTTGAGATAAATTGTTTAAGCCTTAGAAAGGATCTAAGAAAATATGTGTCTTGTGAGGATTGAGTTGACAAAGGTAGTTGTCAACTTGACAACTACTTAAAAAAACTTGTAATTATTAACAGTCAGTTTGTGACTGTTGTAGATAGTTTTAGAGTTAGTTGTTGTCAGTTTAGAGTGTTTGAGGATCTATTAGAGGAGATCCACGTGAGTATGGTTTAGTATGTAGAGTGGAGTGATAGAGAACCAATGTAAATGGTTCCAAATTAATAAACAAATTTATATTCTTGCAAATTGGTTCATTGGCCTGTGGGTACAGTCATTAAACTAGGGCATTTGAATGCATTGTGGAATATGTCTATGATTGGAAATGGAGTAAATTGATTTTCTATTTTCTTGTTATCACTTCCATTTTCATATTGCATCATTTCATTGGCATCTAAAGGAAAATAACTGGCTGGTGTCTTGTACAATAGTGTTTGATTGCAAAGATATGCAGGATATGGTGGTGGAGAGACCACAAATGGTGGTAAATGATGATTGAAGGTGCATGAAGCAACACCAGTCATTGTTGCGAGCATATACTCCAAAGGATGAGTATATTTTGTGATGGATCTATGCTATTGGGGTCCATAGGAATGTGTTAGATCCATTGGGGGATCTAGAGAGATTTGCAAGAGCCTTTTTGAATAAGCCCTAGCCTAGAGACCCTAGAAAGGAGGGTTTGGTACCTAGAATGATAGGTCATTGTTTTGTCAATAACAGTTTGATAAAATCTTGATGTAGAAGCATAATTCCATGAATTTTCTTATTTATTCTCATGAAATGATGTGATTTGACATGTATAATAGAGTTCTAACATGATACATTGTAGAAGAGTTGATTTGACAAGGTGATCACCAGATTTGTGAAGTGAACTTTGAAGGATTTTCTTGGTTGAGAGCATCAGATACACATGAATACAATGTAGCACATAAAGAATGAATTCACTTAAATGATGAATTACACATTTGAACACATGTAGCACATAAAGTGTAGACATAAATTTTCCCAAGTCATGAAGCATACATGTAGCACATAGATTATAAAGCATACACATGAATTCACTTAAGTCATGCACGTAGCTCGTACACATGAATTTAGGTTATGAAAAATGTACTTGAATACACATGAATATAATTAAGGCATAAATCCTACACATGAGTACATACACACAAGCATATTTACATACTAACAATGAACAAATGAATACACAATTAACAAATTGGATCAAATATCAAGCTTCATATATATCAAAATGAACAATAATTCTGTACATATCAAAAAATGGCATACATGCCAAATCAATAATAGAGTTACAAAAATATGGCATCGACTATGTCAAGGTTGATATATATAACAAAAATATCGAATATATACAAAATTTGGTCATTCAATAACCACAACTAGATCTGTATATCTCTATCAATATCCATGACTCTGCTGGATGATTGAAATTGAGCCTCTTCAAAGTAGTAGGTGGCTCACTAGGTGTCTGCACAAGAACAATTCAAATGTTAAATCAGATATCTTTTCTCAAAATAACATCAAAATAACTAAATACATGATTGTGATATGTAGGCAGTTGAACTATTGGTTACCTCATCTCTTTCTTCTAAAATTGGGTCATTCCCTAAAGTTGATGGTCCCCATCTTGCATGAGTTGGAATCCTAACAAAATGTAAAGGCAAAGGATCCATGGGAGGTTGTGAAGAGGGCTATAATAGGTAAAATAAAATAAAATCAAGTTAGTAACATATATGTCAGGAAACACTAAACAAATTGTAAAATTGTGTTTACTCATATCTAAACACATACCGAAACCTCAAATGGCTCTCATGTACTCTTAGGAGGCATCACCACTAATGAGGTAGCTACGACCAATTCTTGTATGAACAATCATAACATATGCCATATTCATAGAGGAAGGATTTCTAAGAGATTTAGAATGATCAAGGATGCAATTGAAAGTAAATATAAAAATGTTACCTCTTCTCTCTCCTGAACATCAACGACAACATGTGCATTCATTAATTCTATAAAACCCAACTATTTCTATACATAGAATAAATAAGTCAGGTGCATTCATCAATATAGACTACAAGTACATCTTTAATCATGAATAATACATTTCAACAAATAAACTTATATTCTATTGAATTACCTTTTTTTGTTTGGGTGTCCTCGAGGATTTCTTTCTCTTTCCTAGTGTCCTCAAGTCAGGTGAAATACCTAGCAAAAAAAATTAACATAAGATAAACAAATATGGTACCACATGGGTTCAATTAAAATTGTAAACAAGAGATGTGCAAAATATTATATTGCAATGGTTTCAAAACCAAAGTCAATGGCAGAAAGGGTGATATCATCAAGTTCACAAATCTGAGCAGCCGACAATCCCTATAAAACACCAAATAAATATGCATATATTAACAAAATATATTTTGAAACATACATATTATTCTATTTTAAGGAATGTTTTAAAGAATTACCCTAGGTGTCGAAGTTACACATGTACATCTACTCGAGCGAACACTCTGTGGTGTGCTCGTATCACCTACTGCACCTTGCAATGCATATTATTCATGTATCAATTTAAATTATTCTTTAAATAAAAAATTATTTAATTTTATAAGATTTAGGTGATTAATTAATAACATTTCAAAACACAAATAAACAAACCTGTCTCTGCTCTCTAGAAAATAGTATCATCATCAAGTCATCTGTGAGGGTTGCATCCTCAACACTGAATGCATGACATCTACCCCCGCAATGTGTACATGAATGAGATGTCAAACCATCCTCATTCATGTCAGTGTCTACCCCAAAACATATATCCTGACAATTGGGGAACATATGCTCAATGGGTTGGGCTGATCCAAATGGTGCATTTGATGATGATGGAGGTGGCGCAGGTGCTGATGCAAATGGTGCATCTGATGATGATGGAGGTGTCATAGAGGTTGATCCACCCTCTGCTCTGACAAACTGTGTGCCATGCTCAATGATGACATCAGTCAATGATGTGGTTGCATGAAGGGTTTGTAAATCTATGGACTCCTTCACAACTATTGGGACCGCAACATGAACCATGGGTTTTTTAGCTAGAGGGTATGTGCAGGATCATGGTATACCAAACTATGGCCTTAAGTGGCAATGAAAAATAAAAAAATCAGGGTTAGTCAAATTGATGTAGAAAGTTGAACATCTTATGAACCTTATGTGAAAAATTTATAAGAATAGAATCTATAGGAAATTGAATGTAGTTTCTAAACTACTAGCCCTTGTCTGAAATTTTTTTTTATCTAATTATTCAAAATTTTAGATTTCAATGCAGTAGTACAAAAATTTCAGGGAAAAGATAAAAGGTACCTGTATGTCTGACCACCTTAATCACAATCAAATGATGTTATATTTTCCCAAGATTCTAGATGTAAGTAGTAGACTCGTGCCTGAATGTGACACATATTTTTTGTAATGTTTTGCCAAATAAATAATTAATTATGACTTTTCTACAACAACTTTTTTAGAATAAAAACACTCTCGTGTCTGACCACCTTAACTAATTCTAAACTTTACAAAATTGAAAACTTGTTTTTTCTTATAGTAGCTGAAGCATAGAATGTGACGCATGTTTCAGATTTCAAAAAGGTTAAACGTTTTGAAAGTTATAGTTATTTTTCAATCAGTATGTCAATTATGACTTTAAAGATAACTCAATTTAAAAATAATTAATAATTACTTACCGAACTTGAAATTTGACAGCAATTATATTGATGGAAAGCTGATAATGTCTTAAAAAAACCCTTTTCGTTTCATTAATTTCCAATGAAAAAATAGTTGTCAGCTACATGGTCGAAGTCTCGATATCAAAAACAATCTCCTAAACACACCTAAAGGCTTGACCATCCACATTTTGTATTGCCCAATCAAATACCAAGCCTAATCGGATATCCAAAAATTTTAGATATCTGATAATATTGGATATTTGAAACTTCCTGCCTAATTCAAAATTTCAATTGCACTAGTTTTCTCAATTTCAAGTTTCATATTCAATTATATTTTTTTTATGTTAATATTAATTGAGTTAATTATTTTTTTATTTTAAAATATATATTACAAATTATTATTTTTAATATTAATATTAAATAATAATAACATAGCATTAATATTATAATATAAATTTTTATATTAGTATGTATTATATTATTATTTATTTCTGTATTGTATAATAGTATAATATTAACTTATTAAATATTTATATTATATGTTCAATATTATACCTAAGAGAGAGAGAGAGAGAGAGAGAGAGAGATTTCAGATATTCGATTCTATTTACTGGTGAAAAGTAAAAACAATATTCTTTGGGTCCCTCTAGAGAGGCACACGTCTTTTCAGAATCATGAGAGTCGAGTTGTAGCGAATCACGTTTTGTCTTAGAGAAGACAAAAATTGACTTTTTTCACTTTTTGGTTGGATTTTCTCTATTAACAAAGTTTTTTGCATCACCTTTTTGGTCTAACTATGGGGAGTAGTAGTCGTTGAAAGCATAAACGGAAGAGGAGACTCACAAATGAAGAGATTGAAGTGTATAAAGAAATGGATAGGGTTGCCCATCAGAACAAGAGACAAGGTATGTTAAATATTAATGAAGATGTCAACATAGGCCCACCTTTGAATGTGGTTTCAAGTGAAGAACATGAATTTGAAATGATTTATGACAATAATATTGAAAATAAGAATGTAGGGATTGAAGATGAAAATGTAGGTTTTGAAAATGAACATGTAGATGTGGACAATGAAAGTGTTGACATTGTCAATGACAATCCACATGAATATGAAGGAATTCACAATGATAATGGTACACAAAAACCAAATCAACGTAACACATCTCCAAATTATATGAGAAATGAAGTCCCTTCGGAGGAAGAAAGACAAACTTCAAAATTAAGACCTTCAAGAACAACTAAATGGTTACTTGAAATTGATGAGAACATACTGAGCAATTTCAATGGCAAGAGATCAAAAAGTATCGTTAGGTTGTGGGTTTCAAAATTTTTTGATCAATTTTTTAGCCACAAGACATTGGTTGAGCAATGTCAAATGTTTGTGCAATTGTTAAAGATTCAGAAGATGAGATGTATACTAGTCAAATTGAATATTAGTGTGAACAAGAAAAATGAGAGAAATGCTATTATTGTGAGAAATCTTTTTAGTGCCCTCAATTCCATTGGGAAGACTACCAAGGAAAAAGATAAGAGAGCCGCTAGGATGGTTATTACAAGCTCCTTAGTAAGTCATCATTTGAGAAAGGCTCATTTGATGAGACAAACTTGTGTTGGCTTGAATCTAAATCGTAGAACTTTGGATAGAGCACTTGCAAGAAGAGAAAGACTTGATGATCCTCTTCAAAATGATACATGGGCTTATGGTGGGAGACTTTCACATTGTGATAAGAAGCTTACCGATGTTGTGAAGGATCAAATTCAACTATTTTGGCAATCTAACTCAAGAGTGTCACCAAATGTGAAGGATGTATTGAAGTTGAGAATTAGCATTCGAGACTGCACCCCGCATCCCAAACATTATTTGGAGGTGAGTCAAACAATGTTGTTCAAAACATTTTGTGAGACACATCCAACATTGCAAATATCACAAATAGCTTTCGAAGCCCTGAAGCCTTTTTTTTGTGTGCCTCTTAAGATTTGAAATACTTGTTGTTGTAAATATCATGTGGATTTTTCAATGCACCATGAATTTTTACAATCCATTCATTCTACTTTTCATTCTAGTGAAATGTTGGAGGAGTGTGGTGCAAGTGCTCTTCCAAAATCATCAAGAGACTTGCTAGATCATTTTTATGTCCTAGAGATTATGGATGTTTCTTTTATAGAAAAGATTGCTTAAATGACAAGTGCTTAGAGTGTGGAGGGCTAGTGAAGTTTGTTGAATGTTTTCATGAGGGCTATGAACATGATTTTGGAAAGACATTTATCCACAAAAAGGTATATGAAACTATTAAATATACATTAAAAAGTGGAGGTGAAATCTCTAGATGTGAGTTGGTTACAAAAGAATGCAATGTAGCTGATTTTATTTCAAATTTCAAGAAGAATATTTTTTACAAGTATGCAAGGCATAGTCACAGGTCTCAGTGGTTAGATCAACAATTCAAGATGTGTAAGGAAAATTTCCTGATTGGCACTATTATATTGGTTCTTGACTTTGCAGAGAACTATACATTGCAGCCCCAAAATGAGTTGCAAGCTCAATATTAAAATTCTATTCAGGTTGCTATTTTTGTGCACATAACATATAGACATTCCCCTGATAGTACAGAAGATGACTAGAAGATAATCAAAGAGTACCATTTTTATATGAGCGATGATAGATCACACTCATCTAAGTTTGTCCAACATTACTTTGAGAATTATTTTGAGTGGGTGCGGAAAAATAATATTGCTATTGATAGACATATCATTTGGTCAGATAACTACACATGTCAATTAAAAAATGCTCATATGTTTTATTGGTTATGTAGAATGCATGTAGAGAGAGGTGTACCTCATATTTGGAGTTTTTTTTAGGCCGGTCATGGAAAAGGGGAGCATGATGGAGCAGGTGCATGTGTAAAGAGAGCTCTAGTTAAGGAGAAACTGAGGATTTCAGGTGCAGAAATCATTGATGCTCATTCTATTGTTGATTGGTGTACTTTAGCATCGTCACAGGGGGGACTCTTGATTCAGCGGTGCGCTAATTCTTTTGGTTGGTTGAGTTGGGCACAATAGGAGCTAGGTTGGATTGTCAAACTATGAAAGATGCTTCAAAAATGCATTCATTTTGAAGCTCAGATGCTAGTACATGGACCATTTGGACACAAGATTTATCTTGTTATTGTCTGAGTTATCTTCAGTGTGATTGGGTTCAGTGTGAGTCAAGTGAGTGGGTTGATACATGGGTTCCACATTATCTTACTCCTTTATCTCTCACAGTCTCTATAATAAATGATGACATGGATTGTTCACTTGACTATGACCATCTTTCAGTTCTTCTATAGCCATGACATGTTTTTGCATTAGTTGCACCACAAGGGAATGATGAGAGATCAAATTAGTGGTTAGAATGTTGTGTATGAGGAAAGCAGAAACTTTCACAATCGACGACAAATGATGATATGTTCACATATCCAATAGGATCACATGTTGTTGCGGGAACATGGTTGCACACATATATGATTATAAATAATGGCATTCTTGTGTTTGAAGACTATGATAAGCACAAAACTATTCTCATGTATTCACACCTTGTTATAGAAACCAATGTTAAGTTGTTGAAACATCAAGGAAAACCAAAGACAAAGGAACTTTGGACTATTAGTACTACTGATCATGAAGCAATATTGAATACCCTCAAGTAGAGAGATGACCCTTTAGGCACACTTCAGTAGGTAAGTTCAACTCAAGTTGCAAGGTTTTCCATGTTTATTACAATTACGTTCAATAAATTAATTTTTGTTTTTTGCTTTATTTGTTTGAGCCAATAAACTTGGTTTTGTATGTGGATTGTAAATGTAGTTGGATACATATATGATAGCTATAGAAGATCGAGGTGTGCATTTGATTAGCCCATCTTTTATGATGGTAAACTTCACTATGCACTGTCTAGTCATGTTCTTTGGTTCGTTTAGTTACTTATACATGTTCATAATATTTTTATCAACCTATATAAACTTCTTATATTCTCTATTAACTTTTCTTCTGCCTTCTGAATGTAGGGATTGGAATGTAGATGTCATCGAGTACCATGTGTTAAACTTATACACTTAAGGAGTAGAAAGGACACTTATTTTTTATATATAGTTGTGTAATTTGCATATTTAGATGCCAAATTTTGTATATAAAAACAACAATTGAATGTAATGTGCATAGTTAGATGCCAAATTTTGTATATAAAAACAACAATCAAATGTAATGTGCATAGTTAGATGCCAAATTTTGTATATAAAAACAACAATCGAATGTAATGTGCATATTTAGATGCCAAATTTTGTATATAAAAAATTTAAAATATAAAAGAGCCCATGGGGTTGATTTGCAAATATTAAGAGCCCACATTTGTATTGTCTTAATGGCATGTAAAGTGCAAAAAATGTGTTTCCTTACTATGAATTTTGTATCTTTATATAATTTGTATCATCTTAATTTTGTATCCTTACATTTGTATTGTCTTAATTCCATGTACATTTGTATCGTCAAATGATGTAATAGTTGGAGTCATTGAGTCAAAATTGGTCAAATGTGTCTAAAGTAAAATGGTGATTCCCTGGGGTGATCCATGAGATGCTACAAGACCGCATTTCTAAGGCATATAATAACCTCTCTTCATTCTGGGAGATTTGAATTCATTTGAATTTGGCATGCTAGTCTCGCTTGGTGCCAAAACTTGCAGTAAGGGTCAATTAAAAGTTACACCGATGGGTTTCTTCCAAACCGTTCATCTCGACACCGAATGGACTGCACCATTAGCTCTAGTTGGGTGGGTAAACACTATTTACAACCTTGTTTCAATCAATGAGTCACTAGAACATTCTGGACCATGTCGGACCAAAGTATCCCCAAGGTGCACTAAGCACGATTGGGCAGTGATCTTTCGAGGCTCGTATCTTGGACCCCATGAGAGGTATCAGCAATTTGTGAGATGCTACAAAACCAAATTTTTGAGGCCTACAATAAACTCTCTCCATTTTGGGAGATTTGAATTCGCTTGAATTTGGCACGCCAATCTCACTTGATGCCAAAACTTGTAGTGAGGGCCAGTTGAAAGTTGCACCACTGGGTTTCTTCCAAACTGTTCATCCTGAAACCAAATGGACTGCACCATTAGCTCTGGTTGGGCATTTAAATGCTAGTGACAACCTTGTTTCGACCACTAAGTCATTAGAAAGTTCTGAACCATGCCAAACCAAAGTGTCCCCAAGGTGCACTAAGCATGATTGGGTAGCGATCTTTCGAGGCTCATATCTCGGACCCCGTGAGAGGTATCAGTGATCCATGAGATGCTACATGACCATGTTTTTAAGGCCTACAATAACCTCTCTTTTTTATGGGAGATTCGAATTCATTTGAATTTGGCACGCCAGTCTCGCTTGATGCCAAAACTTGCAGTGAGGGTTAGTTGAAAGTTTCACCACTAGGTTTCTTCCAAACCATTCGTCCCAGCACCGAATGGACTACGCCATTAGCTCTGGTTGGGTGAGTAAACACTAGTGACAACTCCATTTCAACCACTGAGTCACTAGAATGTTCCGGACCATGCCAGACCAAAGTGTCCCCAAGGTGCACTGAGCATGATTGGGCAGCGATATTTTGAGGCTTGTATCTCAGACCCTGTGAGAGGTATCAGTGATCCATGAGATGCTATAGGAATGCATTTATGAGGCCTAAAATAACCTCTCTCCATTTTGGGACATTCAAATTTGTTTGAATTTGGCACGCCAGTCTCGCTTGATGCCAAAACTTGTAGTGAGGATCAGTTGAAAGTTGCACCACTGGGTTTCTTCCAAACCGTTTGTCCTGGCACTAAATGGACTGCTCCATTAGCTCTGGTTGGGTGTATAAACACTAGTAACAACCCTATTTTGACCACTAAGTCACTAGAATGTTCTGGACCATGTCGAACCAAAGTGTCCCCAAGGTGCACTAAGCACGATTGGGCAGCAATCTTTTGAGGCTCGTAAACCAAACCTCGTGAGAGGTATCAGTGATATGTGAGATGCTACATGATCATGTTTCTAAGGCCTACAATAACCTCTCTCTATTCTGGAAGATTTGAATTCATTTGAATTTGGCACGCTAGTCTCATTTGATGCCAAAACTTGCAGTGAGGGTCAGTTGAAAGTTGCACCACTGGGTTTCTTCTAAACCATTCATCCTAGCACCGAATGGACTGAACCATTAGCTCTAGTTGGGTGGGTAAATGCTAGTGACAACCCCATTTTGACCTCTAAGTCACTAGAATGTTCCGGACCATGCTGGACCAAAGTGTCCCCAATGTGCACTAAGCTCAATTGGGCAGCGATCTTTCAAGGCTCGTATCTCAGAACCCATGAGAGGTATTGGTGATATGTGAGATACTACAGGACTACATTTCTGAGGCCTACAATAACCTCTCTCTATTATGGGAGATTCAAATTTGTTTAAATTTGGCATGCCAGTCTTGCTTGATGCCAAAACTTGCAGTGAGGGTCAGTTGAAAGTTGCACCACTGGGTTTCTTCCAAGCCATTCGTCCTGGCACCGAATGGACTGTGCCATTAGCTCCGATTGGAAAACCTCATTTGGAACACAAATTCAGTAGAACATTCATGAACATGTTGGACCAAATTTTTCCTAAGGTACACTAAGCACCATTGTGTATGTTGGCGAGCGTTCTAGTGTGTCAAGAGGCAAAGTAAGCCTTTAAATGGATCCAAAAGGATTCTATGCTAAGTCTTGGGGAGGATTTAAGGAATCCAAAAGGTTATCTAGATCAACCATTAGTTTCTTGAGTTGTTTGGAGAATTCTAGAGAAAAAAGATGATTTATGACTAGTGAAGGCTACAAGCCTAAAAGGGCTATTGGAGTGGATTGGTGGAAGATGAGTTGACCAAAATTGGTAGATGGGTGGAACATAGTAGATGGACCATATTAATATTTTATATGGTGTTACAATCAAGGTGTAAGATCTATTTCATTTTTTGACAAGATGGAGGCTCTAGGTGCATTGAGAGGCCTAGAATGGAGTTGGTTCCAGGAGAAGTTAGGATGATAGGTTGGAGGAAGTGAACTTGTTCAAAATGTCAGATGTGTTGGTTCTCTAAAGTCAAAGCACTCTATTTGAACCTTGAGTTGAGACTAACTCCTTGAGTAGATTCCAAGATGCTTGTAGAATCCTCAAGTTGAGTTGAGTTAGGGATAGTAAAGGGCTCTGCATCAGATTTGCTTGGTTGAGAGCATCAGATACACATGAATACAATGTAGCACATAAATTTTGAATTCACTTAATTGATGAATTACACGTGTCAACACACATAGCACATAAAGTGTACACATAAATTTTCTTAAGTCATGAAGCATACATGTAGCACATAGATTATAAAGCATACCACATGAATTCACTTAATTCATGCACGTAGCCCATACACATGAATTTAGGTTATGAAGAATGTACTTGAATATACATTAATATACTTAAGGCATAAATCATACACATTAGTACATACACACAAGCATATTTACATACTAACAATGAATAAATGAACACACAATTAACAAATTGGATCGAATATCAAGTTTCATATATATCAAAATGAACAATAATTCTGTACATATTTACATGTAAATATATCTATATATAATGTGGCATACATCATCTCAAAATGTGTCATATGACATCTCAAAATAAGAATTTCAATTACAAATGTTTCTAGGACATCCTATTCTACTGGTGGATCATCAAAATGTAGCCTCTTTGAAGTACTCTTTGGCTTTGATGGATCCTGCATTCAAACACAAAAGTGAAACCCCAAGTTAGATTAAAATTTAGAATCATAGTCAACAATAATAAATAAAATTTAAACTCAAATTGAACTCTCATATACATCACCTCTATGTCTCCTCCCGTGGACAGGAGACCTAATATATGTCCTTGGTAGCACAAGAACAATGCCACCAATGTTGACTCTGACCTGTATATGTTTGCAAACATGAGATTGATCTACAAGTTATACTATTTAATGTTAAATGTTTGGTATCAAATATATGTTTACAAAATAATTGAATTAACATTAAAACTTACCTGTGTTGAACTTTCTTCAGGAAATGTTGGCTGAGTCATCACACTAGTACATTAGACCCACTTTTTAGACCAACATTTATGACCAAGCATTAAAATGGTTTTCATTGGCTGGTTTATAGAAGGAAAAATTTGATTTTTTTTAATCCAGTCCCATGTTGGCCGGTATTTCGACAACCATACAGGTTGTTGAAATTCTGACGAACACGGGAATATAACTTTAAAAAAAACTTAGGGTTTCATTTTATATTTGGCGCGCGGCAAAGCAGAGGTGAAAGAAAAGTCCTCGACTCCACCTGTAAGAACCACTCTTCTCTATTTTCATTGTTGTGAAATTGGTTATGTAGTGGCAAATAGTGTTAGTATTCGGGAAGATGTAATAATGTACCCACGGTTCAGTGTGCGGCAAAGCAGAGGTGAAAGAAAAGGCCTCGACTCCACCTGTAAGAACCACTCTTCTCTATTTCCATTGTTGTGAAATCGATTATGTAGTGGAAAATAATGTTAGTATTTGAGAAGATGTGTTAATGTACCCACAGTTTTGTGGAGTTTGTGTGTCTTAGTTTGTTTGATATCTATATCTCTGTCGAGGACGGAAGTCACTGTTGACTGTCAAATCCGGTCATGCAACTTCATTGACAGATTTAAGTTGTGTTAGTTTTGTTAATTTTCAAAGCAAAGTAAATTTCTAATAGACCGAAACAAGACTATTGTTCTCGGCCTATCATGAAGTTATGACCCTAACTTGTATCTTCTCCACGAAATACTTAAGACCGATGGATGAAAGTCAAGTTAGGGTAGAATATTTCAATAAGCTCAATGCTTAGATTTGTAGGGGATGTTAAAATACTTCAGGGTTGATGCCCTAAACCAGATGCATTACATGTATTTAGTTAACAAAATAAATAACATTGTAACAGTGAGTGAATGGAATGAGTATTGAACCTGTTGATTCCTAGGTTTGGATTCATCGAAGATAGTAAGCATCAATACCAACCTCCCGTAACCACCCTCAAATTATTCCAGTCGAAGTTGACCTAGCCTGATCAACTAGGTTAAACATTCCTGAGACCATTCAGAGGTGTCGAGGAAGATTATTGTTGTTGTTTGTGGATTCAAACAAGAAATAGAGGAAACAACAATTCAATGCTAAATAACTATGCCCGAATCTGTTAATAAACTCTCAGGAAAGAACCCTATTACAATCAAACCGAGAAGTGGAATAATTGGAGGTACCCTGCTGATTAGTGGAGTTTAGTTTGTGACTAAAGTGAGTAGACTGTTTATAAACAATAAATATCTTGTATATATTATCTAATACTCGAGCTTACTAGGGTTAAATTTTTTAATCTTGAGTTTGAAGTCTTGGTCTATAACATTGGACTATTTCTCTTTGTTTTCTAAACCCTCGTAGAGCTTCTTGAAACTCATTTTTGCATTTGAGTGGTATATCTTTCTTAATCAAATTTTTATGCATATTCTATGACTAAGGTGTTGATCAAAGATTTTGGGTCTTTCTGTTTAAACCTTCACATACATTGAAAATATTTTATGTTAATTTGAGAGTGAGGGTTTTGTCCAAACCTATTCCATACATTCTTTAAGTATTTATTTTATTCTATTCTAAACCCTAGTCAAGGTTTGTCAGTATTGAGTAAGGTATCTTTATTTTGGTTTGTATATACACTACTTTTTATCCTTAACTACTATCAAGGTCTTGTTGCAAAGATTGTTTAGTTTGAAGAAAAGTTGTTTGTACTTGTTTGAAGATCAAGACATATAATTGGTTTGTGATTAATGATTTACTTACTCTAATTTATTATGAGAAAAGCAGAGACAAACCTACACATTTCTTAAAAAGTTTTCTTAAGGAAAATGATAATCATATTTTTTTGTATAATCAAACACATGCGCAAAGATAGTTTGAATAACTTGCAAATCATTTCTACAAGGTAGTTGTATTTCAATTGGACAATGAAGAATATTATATAAACATGTTAGTGGGGACATTATCAGTGTACAAAAAAATGTTTTGTTTATTCAATAAACATTCATTGTTCATTGTGCACACCAGTTTTCAAAATCATAAATATCTGGTTGAGAATATTGTAGTCCTAATTTACTATGATACACTATTTGGTACATAAGTATCACATGTACCCAAGAATGTATTATATTGGATTATGATTACCATTTCTCTTAGATTTTTTTCCATTTATTTCATTACACTAGACATTGCCTCCTTGTAAGATCTAATGCCTTCAATCTTTTTTTATCTCACAACTCATAAGGATTGATGTGATGATAGCCTCATGCTCTTCATTCCATGGTCTAAAACTTTGTACAAAACATGCACCTCTTGATGCTACTGCCAACTTTTACTCTGCTCTTTGAAAGACAATATGACACCTCTTGTTACATACATTGTGGCCCTGTAGTTGACTATCATATCAGTGGGTAAGATTTACATATTTTAATCTGACCATCTTTTCATCATGTAGTCATTATGAAAGTAGTAAATATCATCCCTCAAGCATTGAATAACATTGTTTTGAGGTACTCTTCTTGAACATGAATCTTTTCTTTCACAACACTTTCATTCTATTTTGTAGAAACACTAACAATAGTCTCTTTATGGCATTGTTGATCACCGCACCTTCACATTCATGAAAATCTATTAATGCTTGCATCTTTGTCATGATATAGTACCCTCATTTCAATCTTTGAATATCACTGCCTTTTAGAAACTGTCCCTCTTTTGATTTTTATGACTTCATTCCTTACTGTGGCTATGAGCCTTCATAATAGTGCATGTTCTTTATTCATTGTGCTTTGCAATCATGCATGCATGACCTCTATTATCTCTTGATGACTATTATAAGAGTGTCTTTGTGACTTATCATAAACCATATGAATCATTATTTTTTATCACTTTATACCACTGTGATAGTGGATAAGCATTGAAGAAGAACTTTCTTTAAATAGTTCTTATCCATATTGTTTTGGCATCTTTTTAAATCATGAATTGTTACACTTATCATCACCTCATCAAGCCTATTTGACAGTCAACCTTGTCTATAACTAAGAACTCAAAAGTCTTGTTTGTCATTGGGACTAATCTTTTCTTACAAATTTGATCACCATTTATTAACATCCTTTTGATAATCACTTCTCAAGACTCTTGGATGCATTTTTTTTCTTTCATTCTTACTATTCCTTCACATGACTGATCATCTTTTGTGCTCACTGTCATGAGGAACTCTATGAAACTCTAAAAGTGCCATTCCAACTTCATCAACATTGTCTTTTCCATTTGTAGTGTATACCATTGCTTTTGATGCATGTTGAATGCCCTCCCATTTAGCTAGTGTCTCCTCTAATAGTCATCTTTGAATTTTGGCCTTTT
Source organism: Chamaecyparis obtusa (assembly GCA_027943335.1). Lineage (NCBI taxonomy): Eukaryota > Viridiplantae > Streptophyta > Pinopsida > Cupressales > Cupressaceae > Chamaecyparis > Chamaecyparis obtusa. Next base: position 2,324,284 of record BSBK01000548.1, read on the forward strand.
CTCTCTACTTTTGTAGACAATTCCATTCTCTACCTTATCATCTATGTCTACTCTTTGTTTTGACATACATTCTTGGAAGTTACTTTGAATGTGGTGGATCATGTGCTCTACATAGTTAGTTAAATCATTAGACCATGCATTGTTAGTTAAATATCCATTCTAGATGCACACAACATGAAGTACCCTTTATATTGCCTTTAAAAAGAACATACATATGATATAAAGGAATATATCCTTTTATAGAACAAAACAAAAAACCAAATTAGCTATTCAGTCTAATTTAGTTATACAAATACCCTATGCCATTGCCCACAACAATCAACCTAACAACTATTTCTTCCAGAAAAAGAGAATCATTGCTCCTGCAGAAAGCCTCAAATTTGGACATGTCATAATCCTTCACAATGTACAATTTGAATAAGGCCCAGGCCTTCTTCATTTGAGTTTTCTTGCCCTCGGCTTTCAAGCAGAAAATACTCATCAATTCCAATGGTAACGTTGAGATTTAAAAGATCCAAGGCACGGGAGACATCAGAATATAGCTCCTCAGTGATAATTGTATGAACCATCCCATTGGCATATACCAAGCGCCCCAAAACCTGAATGATAGGCATAAATAGGTCATAGATGAGTCTCCTTTCATGTATGTGACCCTTGACCAATAATCTCCTCCCAACAGGACCACCATTGTCACATGTTCTTGTTCATTCACCTACTTGAATATTCGGCTGATTTGCATTTTAGGCATCTCCACCAGCGACTCTTCCTGACTACACCTGCAAGAGATACCTATGAATGCCATCTTTGCAGTGCTACAAGAGTCATACCCCAAATATATAATATGCTAGTGAGAGATAAGTCCACTTTCCACTCTTGAGGAAATCTCAGAGATGGATACGAAGTACTATGGTGAGAAGAATCCTGACCAAACATTGTACTGAAGCTCCACCTGTCTTCTACCACGCTGTCAAAGCTCTCAAAATTATCTGATGCCAGCTCTCAAAAGAGCGACTTTATCGACTGATAAGACATCCTGCAGCTCCTTTGGGATAATGTCTTGCTGTCTGAACATCGTTACTGACTTCAAATCAACAATGCCTTATATCAAATTGCCTTGGTCATCTCTAATGATGGCTCCAACTCTTCTTTCCCCAAGATTCCCTCTACTCGCGCCGTCAAAGTTTAATTTTTTCCAACCCGTCGGTAAAGCCTGCCAAACCATATCCCTCCTTTGGCCTCTCTTCTTTTTTATCCTGTGATCCCCACACTATTTGAGATCCCACTTACTTTCCATGGCTAAGTCCCATCTCGAATGAAATCAGTATTGATGGCCCGTCGTCCTAGAAATAATCACCTCCTTGATGGTTGCTTCTATCATTTGAATAATCTGATGCACTTCCATATATTCTTCTCTGAATATCCTCCTATTCTCTGAAATTTGTTAAGCATCTTGAATATGAATGGAATACAAGCTATCACTGTTTCAGATTGAATTATTGGTTTATGAGATGGATTTGGCCAAGAATATCTTGAAAGAGTGGTTCTATTGTAATGATGCTTATAGTGATTGATTCCTCTCATATATATATATATATATATATATATATATATATATATATATATATATATATATATATATAAACAATGAAACTAAGAATGGTGCCTTGATCTGGTCTATTGAATTATTATCTATGAAATTTGTTAAGCATCTTGAATATGAATGGAATACAAGCTATCACTATTTCAGATTGAATTATTGGTTTATGAGATGGATTTGGCCAAGAATATCTTGAAAGAGTGGTTCTATTGTAATTGATGGTTATAGTGATATATATATATATATATATATATATATATATATATATATATATATATATATATATATATATATATATATATATATATATATATATATATATATATATATATATATATATATATATATATATATATATATATATATATATATATATATATATATATATATATGAAACTAAGAATGGTGCCTTGTTCTGGTCTATTGAATTATTATCTATGAAATTTGTTAAGCATCTTGAATATGAATCGAATACAAGCTATCACTGTTTCAGATTGAATTATTGATTTATGAGATGGATTTGGCGAAGAATATCTTGAAAGAGTGGTTCTATTGTAATGATGGTTATAGTGATTGATTCCTCGTGTGTGTATATATATATATATATATATATATATATATATATATATATATATATATATATATATATATATATATATATATATATATATATATATATATATATATATATATATATATATATATATATATATATATAAACAATGAAACTAAGAATGGTGCCTTGTTCTAGTCTATTGAATTATTATCTATGAAATTTGTTAAGCATCTTGAATATGAATCGAATACAAGCTATCACCGTTTCAGATTGAATTATTGGTTTATGAGATGGATTTGGCCAAGAATATCTTGAAAGAGTGGTTCTATTGTAATGATGGTTATAGTGATTGATTCCTCATATATTTTGTAAGGATATATGTTAGTTAAATATCCATTCTAGATGCACACAACATGAAGTCATGACGGTAAAACCCTTTTTCCAAATGCATTTCCTCCAACACATGTACCATTGTGAAAATCATCACAAGTCCATTTGTTGGAGGACAATTCATAGTACACATGTTTGGAGGTATGAAGGAAACAAGAGAATTTGAAGAGTCACGAGTGGTGAGAAGATTCTTTTGAGTAGAAGCTTTGGAGGCACTGTAGACCAATCCATATCTTTGTTCACAAATGTATATAGGCAATGCAGATCCTACATACCAAAATTTTATCTTAGTATTGATTTCCTTCTGTTGTGAAATTCAAACCCTATAATTAGGAAAATGTCAACCAATGCAAGGAGTGCAACCAAAATTTGAAGAATTAATCAAATGGACATAGCTCATAAATTATGAACATGGCACAATCTTCAGGTAAAGTGATTCTTATCAGGGGCACTATCTGTCCACATCTTAACATGGTTGTTTACTGGTTGCCCTTCAATAGGACACTTGACTGTACCTATTTGAACATAGTTCAAATCCCAAAAGTCTGCATTTCTAGGACTATTCAACATTGTCCTAGTCAATCCATGTTTGTATGCTTGCTGCCCATACCAACCTGTATCACTTGCCTAAGTAGTACTTTGAGTAGTCCTCCTACACATGTACTATTGTGAAAATCATCACAAGTCCATTTGTTGGAGGGCTACTCAAAGTACACATGTTTGGAGGTCTGAAGGAAACAAGATAATTTGAATAGTCACGAGTCTTAAGATTGTACTTAATATAGCCAAGCTTCATTCAATGGTACATTCAAACATGAAACAAACCAGATTAAACCAGATTAAACTAGTAAACCAAAGGACATACTAATTATAAGTAAACTAGTAAACCAGAGGACATGCTTTTACTACTAAGTCTTTGTTTGTTGGGCATACTGATTATAAGTACTTGACATATATCACAAATGTTTCTAATTAAGGTTGGCGGGATGATTACGCCTATCCTGAAAAAAGACTGTCAAATCATTATGTTTTCAAATCAATTACCTATCGACGTATCCCTTGCGAGGGAGAGAAGCCAAACACATAAAGAACATGCACATAAACATGGCAACTGAAAAACTTAAATGGAATACATCAAGAAGTACCAAATGATGAATGCTCAATTATTGTAATGGAAAAGCAATATCAGAACTGTCCATTTCTAGAACTTGATTTTTCTATATAGTCCAAATGATTTTTCTTATTTCTTGTCTATACTTGGTGATAGGATTTTGAACATTGTTGACATACTTAAATGGAATACACAATACCAAATGATGAATGCTCAATTGTTGTAATGGCAAAGCATCAGAACTGTCCATTTCTAAAATTTGATTTTGTATAGTCTTAATTATTTTTCTATAGTCCTAATGATTTTGAAAATTATTGACAAAGACTGTTTCTTTTTTTTATTATAGTATAAATGATTTTTCTATAGTCGTAATGATTTTTCTTATTTCTTGTCTTTTGTCCCTTTTTTATTTCCAATGTTTGTGCTTCGTGACAGGATTTTTTCACCTTCTTTTGATGGTATATTTCATTCACTTTATGTGGAATACTATTTTGTTCACTAATTTATTTCAACTTCATATTTCTTTCATTTTTCATATACACAGAGACTACACATGCTGATAAAAAAATGAGCTATTTGATTTAGGTTTACTTTTCATTATTGTAAATGGTTAATATTTCTGATGGTACTCCTTGGTGTATTTCGTATAAAAATAATAAATGTAGTAACGATGGTGTGATGCATTATTGATATAGGTTTGATGACTCTTGCCAATGTGCCAAACTGTCAATGTGGTGGTGGGCAGTGTGTGTTGAAGACTTCACGGACCCCGAACAACCCTGGACGATAATTTTGGTGCTGCCCAAATAAAAAAAAAGGTTGCTAATGTGTATATATTTAAAGTTTCTAATGTAAATACTATTCATTATAATATAAGAACTAATGTAGATTGGGTATCACAGGGAAATAATGGCTACAGATACTTTAGTTGGGTCGATGACAACTCATCTGTATCTATCTGCCCATCTCCACTTATCCGCGATGAAGGATTTGAGTACAAAACATGTCAGGCTAGGGCAAATTCTGAATTTATATTTTTATGATGCCTTCTCTGTATTGCAATCACATATCTTTGTTGTGACCATATGCAGAGATGAACTCAAGAATTAGTTAGTTTAGTATTTTCATATTGTAAATAATATTTTAATATTGATATAACATAACTTCTCTTTGCCTCAAGTGCGCATATATACGGTTTACATTTTTTTTAGAATAATTCTTCATGTTTATGGCTCAGGTGAGCCCTAATCTGCTATCAATCACATGATTTAACATATAGTGTTTTCTTGGTTATTCCATTTGTTCCTTGACCTTGACTATGGATTGACTATCATTTTCAATCTTGAGCGAGGCTTCATACCATGTAGCATCCGCAGATTTGTACGCAACACTGATTTATGCTGGAGGTAAACTACATGTGTCATGTAAACAACATGGTTGAATGCAATCTCTTTTGCATGTTTTCAAGAGTTTTCCCACCAATACAAGCGTAAATAATGCATTGAACATAATCTACGAACTCTACGTGGTATGAAGTCTCGCTAAAGTTTGAGCGCAGTGTGGTATGAAGTCTGCCTTTATTCCAGTGAGGGATTGGAATGAGTTCATTTTGAATGCAAAGGAGAATGGGGATACTCAAAGAGGAATTACACCAGCAAATGAGAGAAGGTATAAACACGACAGCTAAGAAACATAATTGTAGGCATCACGGTCACAATTTTTTGGAGACAACATAATTGAGTTGTATACCCAAGCGATGGAGTGCAACTTCTGCACCTCCGATTCCAAGTTGACACTACAGGATACAAAGACCATAGATAAGGAATAAATTTAGAGAGAGGAGGATGAACCTCAAGTTAAATGAGGCAACTGCAAACATTTTAATAGATTTTTGTTATTTTTGTCATTATGGCCCTCGTCCGCTCTCTAAATTTATTCCTTATCTATGGTCTTTGAATCCCGCAGTGTCAATTTGGAATCGGAGGTGCAGAAGTTACACTTGATCGCTTGGGTATACAACTCAATTACATTGTCTCCAAAAAGATGTGACCATGATGCCTACAATTATGTTTCTCAATTATTGTGTCCTAGGACCCCTTATGACCCTTTATGACCATTTACGATCCCTAAGAATACATCTTAGAGGTCTTAAAATGTCGTAAAGGGTCATAAGAGGCTCCTAGGAGGGGCCAGATGAGCTTCCACCTTCATGTGGTTGGCCCTATTAAGTAGAGAATGTTATACTCTTCTCGAAACAAAGAGAAGCTCAACAATTTAAGGTCTTAGTCCACGGACAAATTAAATTAGACTTACTATCCAAAACACATAAAAAACATGCACATAAACACGACAACTGAGAAACATAAATGTAGATTTCACAATAGTTGAGAAACATAATTGTAGGCATCATAGTCATAATTTTTTGGAGACAACATAATTGATTTGTGTACCTAAGTGATGCAGAGCAACTTCTGCACCTCTGATTCTAAGTTGAATACATTTGTTGGAGGACCTTGTATTCATGAGCAACAAATGTAGTCAACTTGGAATTGGAGGTGCAGGAGTTTCTCTGCATCATCTGGGTATACAATTACATTGTCTCCAAAAATGTGTGACTGTTTGTAAATAGTAAACAACAGTGACATAATATTGCTGTGCTTAATTTGATAATATATATATATATATATATATATATATATATATATATATATATATATATATATATATATATATATATATATATATATATATATATATATATATATATATATATATATATATATATATATATATATATATATATATATATATATATATATATATATATATATATATATATATATTTAAAAAAATAAATTGTATGTCGATATTTTGACCAACAAGAATAGAAATATTGATGAGAAAGCTATACATTCGACGTTTATTACGATGATTTTTAAGTCACAATTTCGACGTACAGTGGTCGCAAGGATAAGGCTATAACCGATAATTCTTCCAGGTTGAAGCAATGATTTTGATGTCGTTTCCATTGATACTTCCACCACTGTGGACATCGCAATTGTGATGGAGATTTGAAGTGTGGTATTTTTGACAAAAAAAATCTGATGACCGTTATGGTTGATTAACCGACCAATAGGCATCTAATAATTGACTAAACCTCATCGAAAAATAAGCTAAAATTTACTAGTGTTAGCGATACGAACCCTCAACGTTCTACCTCCCTCAAACTAGGAGTGACCTACAAAAGTCAAACAGATACTTCATACTATCATAACTTGATCATATTATATATACTTGATAGTAAAATACATACAAATAACTTTAGAAATATACGTACCATGGGGCTATCACTGCGAATGGATATGCATGTGACTCTATCATGACGATAGGGTCTCACGACATCATTAGATGCCACTCTCTGTCAAATAAACCATGTAAATTAAAAATGAGTATGCACAACTAACAAGTATATATGTATGCATAAACAAACTAAATTACTTAATTACCTTTCCCTTGTCAATGCCTAACACCTGCACCCCATCACATTGCTCCTCGATGGCAACTGGTGACACTTGCATCAGTATGTAATAAGATGATCATAAAAATTAGAAAACAATGTATATATACTATTATAATAATTTAAGAAAACCAATGAGTACATTAAAATATATGTACCGTGGAAGTGTTAAGACCAAATGATATGGATGAAAGCGTGGACCCCTCCACCTATGCCATCTCCTCCTCTATCATCAACTGAACATAAATGTAACACATTAAAAAAAAAAGTGGGAAATTATTATAAGAAAATTCTACTAAAAATACGAACGATAAAATTTAAATACAATGTAAAAAGTGAACTATTTTACCCTTACCTTAACAATAGGAGTCAATGGCTTTGTATTCCCTTGATGCACATCTTCATGAGGTGCTTCAGTTCCTATAGTGTGTTGTGTAGAATCGTCCACCTCGAAGACGTAATTATATGCATCACTATCATTCTGGGGACCTAAGCATAGATTCTTGCACATAATGCAAGTGTGGGGCACATAAACATGTGAGCTTGTGGAGGATGTGGAAGGACCAGAAGCATCAACATGAGGAGGCAACAATGTTGTGCTCTTCGTAACTAGTAGATCACTCAAGGTGTGAATGGCTCGAATAGTCTGTGAGTTGGCCTCAACAATAATGTCAGGATGCTACACTAAGGGAGGTGGTGAAATCTCGAGAGGGGGGACATATGTGCGGGATTTCACTCATTGTGCCCATGGCCTATCTTGAGGTGCACCTAAACCTACACCTGGTTCAATCTCATACTCCAATAATTGACCTTGTGACCGAGCACAAATTCAACATACAATTTTTTTATAAAATAAAATGGGACATCCAAATTGTTGTGAGGTGGTCTATCAAAAACCATCCACCAGCGGTCCCAAAAGTTTTCACGTATTATGCTATTTGTGCACCATTTAATTGACAACTTAGTTTTTTAAGGGTCCACTTTTAAACCGGTTTTAGGATCCACAAAAAGATTACATATGTCATGTTTTGTTATGTTTAAGTTCATGATTTGTTCATAGTCAAGCCCATTGTCAAACTGGGCGTGCATGGAATCACGCCAAAGAAGTGAAACATTATGTTGCTCTGTAAGTTTCTCCATGTTTTCAATAATGGAGTTCAATATGGTAAACATGGGGCATAATGTGGGGATATTGGCATAGGTAGTTTGAAATCCTCTAAGCTAATTTAGATTGTTTCCTATGAGATCCTCTAAATGGTGAGGTTTTGAGACTGGTTCATCTTCTGAAAGTGGGGGATTGTTGGGAGGTGGTTCTGAATTGTTTACGAGATCATTATGAGGATTTTCTGATTCCATATCTGATTACAATTAGAAAATAAATAGATAATTACAATGAATTTAAAAAAAACAATACAAAAACTCATTTAAACAGGCTAATTTTTATATAAAAAACTATAAATTTCTATTAAAACACAATAAAAATAATAAAAAGTTGAAGATTGAACTTACCTTAGATTCAAGCAAAATCGAATAGGGGATAAAATCGGATATCCGAAAGACCTAGCCGTGTTTAATGTTTTCACAGTGAAAATGTTGAACGCGGCTGGGGTATGCAAATATATAATTACTGGCAAATATCAGATATCCGATATTATGGGATATCCGATTAGGCCTATGCTTTGGCTTTTGGCTTGGCTGGGTGTACTGACACCCAGGCCTACTAAAAAGTCAACAAATCTATTTGTGTGATTTTGGATGAGTGAAAAGTTTATTTTTTTACATCGCCACTTTTTGGCATACCATGATCCTGTATATACCCTAGAGGCCTCCTATGTTGCGGTTGTACCACCCTATGGGCCCTAGGTCTATCCTATGTAGAGCCTCTCCCTCTACCCTAGAACTGTCGGATGTCAAAGTAATTCAGTTTCTCACTGAGGATAAACTCACAATATAGATTTCTCAAGAAATATAGAGGCACCTCCCAATTATTATAGGGTGCTTGGTCAAAGACCATATACCACCCATCCCAAAAAGATGCTTTCATCCTATTGTGAACACACCAATGTACAGGAAATCGAGTCGTATTTAGTTCTAGGGTGTTACTAGTACTAGGATCGGTAAAAAGAGCACACATATCACTTTTAAGAATGGCCTTCTTTTTCACTTTATGATATGACAAGCCATTTGCATAAAATGCTTAACACCGATCCCTCCATGAACCTCATTTGGTAACCTCTCTAGAAACCTCATTTGCAATATTGGCCATTCTTTTTAGCATCAAGGTGAGGGTTGAGTGGTGGTCAAGACTAGAGGATCTCAACCTATTGACCAATATAGAAATTTAGGCACTATTTTGTGTAAGGTATTTTATGAGATCATCTTGTGTGGCATCTACATGATCTAATAGAGGACGTGGAGGGTTTACAGGTGGCGATGGTTGTGGAGGAGGATTTTGTGGTTGTGGTTGTTGCTCATGTTCAATATTTTCTTATGTTGCTTGTGCATGAGGTTTTTATTTTCTTTTTCGATTTGGGGAAATCTTTGTAGAATCTAGCATCAAAATTTAAAAACAAAACATAAATCAATTAAAAAACCTTACTTCAAATAAAATCCAAACAAAAACATTCAAAACACTAAAATCTTACCTTTTCGACAAGGTGTCATTGTTGCCAATTGATGAAAAATGCAAATAGAACCAAAACACGCTCGCGTTATGCAGAAAAATGACTTCCTCAATTGATTGTTCCCTCATTTATGACATTGGAAATGGTCCAAAGCCACAGGTTTTGAGGAATATAATGTTCCTCAAAACCCGTACATGTTGTGAGGTGCTATTGGCATTTTTTAATATTTTTGGCTAGGCTTGGTAAAACCAAGCCTAACACGATTTTGAATTTTGTTAACCCACATGGGTTATGCAAAATTTCATTTTTTTTTTTATGTGGCCACTAAATTGTCCACCATCTTGGTGCACTTACCCTATTTATTAATTTGGATAGGTTGTGCTGGGAGATAATAATTCACAGAGGACTAAAGGAATATGAACCATTGAAGTAGCGAATGAGAATGGAAAGATTAAACATATTTTTGATACTTTGTTCCTACTCTAAAAAGTAAATTTGCCATTAGTTGGTCAGATGGTTGAGCATAAGTATCAATTTATTTTTGATAGTAATGAATGTATAATCAAAGATAAGTCACAAAGATACACAGTGGCTTCTTGAGTACTGATGATAAGTGATCATATGTTTCGCTTCATTTTCCTTCACACAAGCAGGTCTTGAGTACCGTAGAGGTGCATGATAATCAATAATTGCATCAAAGGTATGGGCATCTAAATTTTGGTGGTTTACTTTTTCTTAAGAAGAAACATATGGTTGTAGGATTGTCATTTCTTAAGAATAAACACAATTTCTGTGAAGAATGCTTGTTTGGAAAACAACATAGAGATACTTTTCTAATTGATTTGTCTAGAAGAACATGAAAACCCCTTATTTTCTATTCATATATATTTAAGTGGTTTTATGTCAACTCCCTCACTAAATAAATCCAAGTATTTTCTCACCTTCATTGATGATTTTTCTCGTAAACCTTGGATCTATTGTTTTCTTGACAAATTAGAAACTTTTGATAAATTTGTTGATTTCAAACAATAAGTTCAAAAACAAAGTGGTCAATTTGTAAGGGTTATCGTATCAGATAATGGGGGAGAAAAGGGATAATGAATTTTCACATAAAAAATATGTATGTTTTTTTTTGACAAAGATGCAGTTTGATGGATTCAGAGGTTGATAAGTAGGACTCAGATTCAAGAAATATTATAAATACGAAAAATTCTCAATGTATTAGTTTATATATTTACATGATGGAGTCAACAAATTTCTGAATTTATATATTACGCTGAAATCGATAAAACTACACAATTGTCAAAAGCTCCTGTAAACACTCAAAACATCCCTGAGAATTTTGCGGTAACCCACATCCTGATTTTCAAGCGCAGGCCGCTTCATATCCAAGATTTTCGGTCGTAGGCTGAGCAGAGTCAATGGGTGGGCCTACTGAGTAGTTTGAGGATCCTGCATTATTCACTCAGAGGTTTTTGACTCCTTAACCTATCCAGATGCTTTTAATGTGGATTCAAGTGCAGTCCATTGTAGTTATCATTAAATCTACAGACAAGTCATTTCGGCGTCGTTTCAGCTGAAATACTCTACAAATAAATGAGAGTTCTTGATTCTATGTGTCTTTACTGGCATTTCTTCGCTACTCTACAGATCCGTCCAGTGACAGATTGACCTAATTTGATGTGGGTTTTGCACAATCAGTATTTGTTGCTGAAAGATCTTGCTCTGCTTTTATGGGTATTCAGATGAATTTGCATAAACAGTAATAGGCGCTGAAAGATTTTGCTCTGCTTTTGTGGGTATTCAGATGAATTAACAGGAAGGAGAGGGGAGAGTTAATGAGTAAGGATGAAAGTAGAAAAGGGGGTGGAGAAGAAGGGGCGAACGCTTGTAGTGGGAGTGAAGTTTTCTACAGTTAGCAGGGAGGTGCTGACAGGGACACTCATGAAGGTTGCCTATCCTGGAGATCATGTGATTGTTGTGCATGCTGTTACTTCTTCACCCAACGATTTAGGTGATGATGCTTCATCCTTGGGCCTCAATTGTTAGGATGGGGGAACAAATAAACTTCTTTGTAAATATCTAACATTCCTTAAACTACTCCCCGTACAAATTCATTTGCCTTCATCAATCAATTCAACAATAAGTTTTCAAATACTTTGCAAAAAAAAATAGAACAAATGTCAGATAATCCAATTATAGTAGAAACATACAAAACAAATGATAAAGTACAAAAAATATCAATTAACGAGGCTTTGGGTAACATGCAATGCTTCTGAATTGATACATTTAACTTTAAGTTTGATGAATGCTTATTTGATGCGCTCCATGTATTGCTTCATTGTCGCTAGACACCCAATGAAGTCCACAATCATCTTGTTAATCATTTCTTTCACTGCCTTCACAATGGTTGTGTTGTAGCTTTAAACTCTTTTGAGCATGAGCTACACCCATCAATACTTTATGATTTGCATAGAGTTAATGACAAGACCACAGACTTGCGTAGGATGAGGCTTTCTGCAATAGAAGTCAACACAAATGGCGAAACTGGGCTTTGGGGTGACATGTATCTTTTCTTATACATCCTTATACAACTGTGGCCAAAAATATGTTTCCTTTAGAAAATTCAATGTTTTGTCAATGCCAAAATGTTCATCCAAACCGCAACTATGTTTCTCCTTTATCAAATTAGTTCTCATTGATCCTCTTGATATACACAATTGAATACCTTTAAACAACATACCTTCTTGAATAAAATATTCTTCCCATTTGGTACTTGGTTGATCTTGAATAGATGCTCTACACTTTCTCCATGGCTTAGAAAAATCAGGGCCAGTTTCATACAAATCTTTCATGTCATCAAAACCAAGAACTTCAATTCTCATTTCAAGTCATTAAGGATCTTCTTGTACTCAATGCATCAACAACTTGGTTAGTGACCCCACTCTTATGTTTTATCACAAATGTATAATTATGCAAATATTCAACCCATTTCATATGTCTTTGATTCAACTTATTCTGGCTACCCAAATACTGTAAAGATTTATGATCAGTATACAACACAAATTCACTTGGTATCGAATAATGTCTCTTTTTTTTTAGGGCTTGAACAATAGCATAGAACTCTTGATCATACATCGAATATTTTTTATTTTGCATCATTCAATTTCTCACTAAAGAAAGCAACAAGTTTAACTTCTTTATTCAACACAACTCCTATTGCACTACCACTTACATCACATTCAACTTGAAATACCTTATTGAAATGAGGTAAAGCCAACACATGCAATTCAACAACCTTCTGCTTCAAAGTCTCAAAACTCTTATTGGCTCTATGGGTCCACTTGCATTGTCTTTTATCTCCTCTCAGAGGACCTCAACCATAGCATTACAAATTGAACTAAAATTTCTGATGAATTTTCGGTAAAAACTTGTTAAACCATAAAATGATCTTATCTCACTGGCATTTTCAGGTGTAGGCCAATTCAAAAATATCTTCAACCTTCTCAAGATCCATTTTCAAACCATTAGCTGAAATCACAAATCCCAAATATACAATCTCTTATTTCCTGAAGGAACACTTTTTCAAATTAATCAGCAACTTTTCTTCTCTCAATGTCTGCAATACCTATTTAATGTGCAACAAATGTTCTTCTTTGGTCTTACTGAATATTAAAATGTCATCTAGGTATACAATCACAAATTTACCCAAGAATTTCTTCAAAACCTCATTCATCAATCTCATAAAAGTACTCGGTGCATTAGTTAAATCAAAAGGCATAACCAACCACTCATAAAAACTTTCTCTTGTCTTGAAAGCAGTCTTCCATTCATCACCTTCTCTGATTCTGATATGATGATATCCATTTTTCAAATCAAATTTGGTAAAATACTTTTCTCCAGTCAAGCTATCCATTATGGCATCCATTCTCGATATGGGAAACCTATATTTCATTGTTATCTTGTTGATTTCTCTGGAATCGGTACACATTCTCAATTCTCCATTCTTCTTAGGTGTCAATACAGCTGGTACTTCACATGGACTCAAACTTTCTCAGATCAAACCCTTCTGCAATAATTCTAGAATTTGTAGGTTAAGTTCCTCATTCTTGGTAGATGTTAACTGATGTGGTGCCTTACTCGGTAAACTAGCTCCAAAATTCAGATCCATACAATGATCAATGCTTATTTTCAGTGGTAAACCATCAGGTACATTATCAAAAATGATCTCTCTATACTCGGTGAATATCTTATCAACCTCTTCATGGATACTATCCACTATTTTCTCACACGGTTTGTTAGGAATCACAATAAAACATATATCATTCTTCTTTAAATCCTTAAGAAACTTTCTTCTTTCCATCAAACAAAATTTCATAGATGTACAAACATTAGCAACAGATTCTTCAATCAAAGGTGACAAGATTTTCCTTCTCCCAACAACCCAATTAGTATATTTGTGCAATCTTCCATCATATATAGCATGTCTATCATATTGCCAAGGTCTACCCAACAAAATATGATAACAGTCCATAGGCATGATATCACATAATACATTATCATAGTACTTTCCAATTTTCAAATTCACATAACATTGTTCACTTACCAATAATGTATGCTCATCCTTGATCCATGAAACTTGATAGGGTCTCAAGTGCATTTCAACCTTTCCAACTGCAAATTCGCAACCATTTCCTCAAATGTCGAATTCTCTAACCTTCCATTGTCAATGATTACCTTCCACACTTTGTCATCAATTTTGCATTTGGTCTTGAACAAACTTTTCCTTACCGGATCTTCCTTATTACTTTCACTCCATAGTGCTCTTCTGACCATCAAGTTCTTTTCCTTCTCTGGTTCATTCGGTGAGTCTTCTTCCACCAAAGCATTTCTACTGTTATCGACCTTCTTGCTTTCATGTGTACACTCAAATGACCTATGTCCTTCTCCTCCACAATTGTAACAAGTTCATCAAAATCCACTTCTACTATAACCACCTCGATAGTTACTACCTCTTCCACTAGAAGAACTTTCACCTTTCCACTCGGTCTTGACTTTATATTGATTTGTTTTGTCTTGATTAGATCTATTATGTTCACCATAAGATCTACCTCTTCCTCTAGGGAATCTACCATCTCTTCCTCTTTGTCTTTTCTCATTTTTTTTATTTGAAATTTCTCCTCATCTTTCAGTGCAAACTGATAAGCTTCTTCAATACTTTCCAACTTAACCAAACTTATCTCCTCTTGAATAGAAATTATTAACCCATTCAGGCACCTAGCAATTCTTTCTACCTCATCCTCAATATGTCCATATATGATGTCTAAACTATAGAATTCCTCAATATAGTCTTTTACCGAGCTATCTTTCTGCCTCAAACTTTGCCTTCTCCTAACTAGGTTAATTTGATAATCACCACCTATAAGAACTTGCCTTTCAACTTATTCACCATCTTATTCCATACCTTGATTTTGTCTTTTCCTTTCCTCTTTCTGTCCAATTATAGATGCTCCCACCATAAGGATGCATGAATTTTCAACTTTGTACTTGTAATTTTCACCTTATTTTCCTCAGGGACATTTTTCATATTCAAAATACTTTTCCATCTCAGTTATCCAATCCATCAGCTCATCTGAATCTAGCCTTGCATTGTATTCAGGAGGATTGAAATGTGGTGTAGACTTCAAGTTTGTCAATACCTTCAAAAGTCTTTCTTCACCTTGATCCATCACAGGTGTAGGTTCTGCTTCACCTTGTTCATCTTCGACTTCTTCATCACTAACATCCTCAAGATGTCTTCCTCGACACTGGGTTGTCTCAACAACTTCTAACCTAGCAGTAATTTGTCTTAGCATATCTGCCAAGCCTGGATCTATATCTAGCCTCCCACGAACCATCTTGAAACCCTCTACAATTGTAGGTCAAATCACAATCTTCCACCCCACTATAAATACCAACTAGGGATTATAAGAAGGAACCCTCGACCAAAAACCTAAATCCGCATATTAAGATCAAGATCTAACCTCTCTTTGATACCACCTGACGCAAAGGAGACCAGGAAAGGGGCTCAAGGTACACCCAAATCACCAACCTCCATGCAAAAACATCACATGGAAGCAATAACACAAGCAGGGAGAGAGAGAATGCAGAGACTTCATATATTTATTCGAGAATAACCTCATACATGTCAGGCTTTAAGGCCTTCCCAGTTATGGCCAAATATAATCAGAATTCAATTACAATAGTCTTGCAACATGCAAGGATTCAACTTTCAAAACCTATCTCTTATCTCTACCCCCAAAAACTCCCCTAAAACTACAACATACTACTTTATTTATACAAGAGGCTACTGAAACAAGTCGGCCTTCATATCCAACATTGGAGAAGAAAACGACTAGATCTAGGTCCACCCTTCCAAATGATTGATGTAACCATTAACTTTGCAGCCAAAATTAAATGCACGAGTCGACCTCAATAGAAATCCAAATAAACCACTTAGTGAGCAAGATTATCGAGCAACAAGAAATTAACTCGGTGAACTAACCGAGCCAACTCGATGAACGAAGGAACCGAGTAGCAACCGAGCTCCATCGGTGGAAACATGAATACATCATCAAGAGCCCAAAAGAAGCTACCAATCACAACTAACAACTCTAACTTATTTTTGGTGATACAAGATTGCCAAGACCCTGAGATGCTCCTGCATCAAAATCCAAGTATTTTCTCACCTTCATCGATGATTTTTCTCGTAAAACTTGGATATGTTGTTTTCTTGATAAATAAGAAATTTTTGACAAATTTGTTGAGTTCAAACAATAAGTTGAAAAAAAAAGTGGTCAATTTCTAAAGGTTATTGTATCAGATAATGGGGGAGAAAAGGGATAATGGATTTTTTTTGCAATGTTAAGTATGGAGAAGAATGAAAGATAATAAACGTTGTATTGTTTCTTTGAACAATATTAGTTACATTCAGTTCTCTAAACAACATGATTAGTTATATCCAATAAATAATAACTATATCATTTAGTTCTTTGAACATGTGTACATAAACATTTTGCCCTCATGGTTAAGAATAGAGGTTTAGTGGAGTTTCTAATTTTATTGTGTAAATAATCATAAGATATATTTATTTTTCTTGTAAATGACTAATACCTTCAATTATCATATTTCTCTTCATGCAATTACTCTTAAAACCTCAACTATTGACTACCCAACAATTACTATACACAAACCCACCTTTGAATCATAACATCTAGCACTTTTTTAATAGTAATCATATGACACACAAATTCTAAATGCAATTAATGGTATTATAATTATTAGAAAAATATAAGATCATTAGAAAAATAATGTTGATTATAGATCTACTTTAGTGCACATGCTTGTTGGCATTGCATTACCTTGAAAACTTATAAAAAAAGTTATGTAGTATTAAAAGTTTTCATAAGCCTATTCTATCAAGAGCATATTAGATTATTAGTAAAAAACTCTTTATTATCAGAACAATAGAGGTGACTTCTTTTTTATTTTTACATTTATTTGATAAAGACTTTAGTCAAGTTCTCATATAACATTCGATTATATGTATCTTTGATATTTGCAGCATATGATTCAAAAAGTATCTAAATTTGTTCAATTATTTTCTTTAGAATTTCTATAAGGAAGTTATTATATTACTACATATAATTGGTTAGCAACTATGATGCAATAATTAAATTATATAAGATTACAATATGTAAGTATGAAAAAATAATAAATGAAAAAAATTGGCAATAGGTTTATTTGAACTTATATAAAATATGGATTTAAATTATGCAAGTTTAATTTATAATTATGAAATTGAACTAGTCAAATGTGTGCCTTTAGATGTGTGATATGATGTTAAGAAACTATTTAATAAAATATTTATTTTATTTTATTATTATTATTTTTTTATGATCACTCGAAGTCTAATGTTAGTGAGAGTATCAAATCAATCAAAATCATGTGCTAAAGCAATGTTCTTATGATATCCATGCAAAGTGATGCAAACCGAAATGTAAAAGTGCAAGTACCTTTATAATGTACAAAATGTTAAAATATTATATCAGGACTTGGTAGATTTGAACTCAGTAGAGATTTGAACTCAAGAAACTATCTAAGCAAAAATTTTCTATTTCTAATGGTTTTAAGTTGGAGGTAAATGAGAATATCAAGTCAATTAAAATATTATACTTAAGATACCCACATAAAAAGAAATAAAACAAAACACATATATGCAAACACATGTAAAATATAATCTTAAAATAATATTTTAAAAAAATAAAAAATAAAAAAAAAACACTAGATAACTATACCCTAATTTAAAACAAAACCATAAACTCAAAATCAATAAAATTAAGAATAAACCCTACATAATTATACAAAAGCTAAACCCTAAAAGTAAATAAAAACAAATCACAAAGTTTCCACAAGACACGCCTAAATACAAAACCAATAAAACTAAGAGCAAGCTTTATATCTACACAAAAATTAAATGTTGGCAATAAGTTTTTGGTCTATTGATGAAACAAAATAGTTCTTAGTGATCTCACTAGGGATCAAGTCTTTTTGAGTGCAAGGCCACATCATTACAAGGGTTTGAGGTTGAGATCATGTAATGTACAAATTAGTAGAATAGATACCCTTTTAACACTTGACTCTTGATCGAAGAGATTTTAGCCTAAAGTTTATGTTACGTGTTGAACCTGTATGGGTAGCAGGGTTGGTTTGAGGTTGTGGGTAGTTCTCCATAGTTTTGGGTTCAAATTTGCTCCCGAATTAAAGATGTGGGACGACTTGCAAGTGGAGAATCTCATCTGTTAAAAAGTAGTCTCATCCTAACTCACTCAAATACCCAAGATATAGACTCCTAGACGCTGGACTAGATCACAAGAATACCTCCACACATTAAAAATAAAATAAAAACATTTTTATAAATAATCTAAACCATTGAAACATTTAAGCCCACACAAATTCTATTGTCACCTAGTAAAAATATGAAACGAATGCATGGAACCCCTTTCCGATGCAGGAGTTGGAAGGGCAAAAATCTATGCCCATCAAAGACGGTAAAGTATAATATCCCTAGTCATTTGCTTTTCGAAATGACTACCTATTCCCCTCGTGTTTCTTGTATCTTGTGGCCCCTCCCCTCCATCACATTATTCCAAACTGCCATTACGCTTTGTCGGATGACAACAAAAACATGGGTGGTTGCAAAATACCAATTCATTCGACTCACACAATCTACGGTCAGAATCCTAACACACCCCCTGACCGGAAGCTCGAAGACCGCTCGATGGGACTGCCCCTTCTGACCAACAATTTCGGCGGGCAGCTCGGACGTTACGTTCTCATGTGCTGCCCTGCCCTGCCCGGGTCATTCTCTTCTTCACCTTGTATTTTGACGTAGCATGTGCAATTTCCCTTTCAGCTTGCGGTTACCATTTGATTGACAGTCTATGCATGGTACCTTTCATTCCCCTCTCCACCACACGCTCACAAATGGTAGCCCTGTTCAAATTTATTTGCCGCTTCTCTGTTGAAATTTTAGTTCACATAAATTCGGTAGGTATATTTGAAAAATTAAAGTGGAGCTTTTAATCAAATTCAGTTTTGTACTCTGCGGATGGAATAAGGTATGAAATAGCTGTGTAACTACGTTAGAAATTTCAGTATTTTTTATCAGACATTGAATGCTGTATTCAATGGAATAAAGGTATATAAGATAGTAGGTATTAAATTAAAATCAATAATAATTTAGAGTTCAAAATATAAATTTATTAAATTTATTAATTTGTGGAAAATTTTTGTGCTTATACGAAATATGATACCAGTTGCAAGTTGCTTTATTGTTTTATGATAAAATATCTTGCTTTATTGTTTCACTTATATGCTAAAATGTTCTTTGGTGAAAAACTTTGTTAAAAATACAACTAAATTTAAATTGTTTCTTTAGAGATGCATATTTTGAAAGACATATCTATTGTACATTCTTTTTTATTATTATATACATTTTTCATAAAATATTTATAATTTAAATTCAGATATATATTTAAAAATATAAAAAATCATTTTGATGAAAATAGATCTTTCCTTTCTAAAATTAGAATTGTTAATTTGCTTTGTATTTATTCATATTATTATAATAGATTATATAACAATAAAGATGCAACTTATAATTTTTTTTTATAAAAAAATTAAAATTGTTTGTACTTCTTGAATTGGTACTCCCTCTAAACCACTTAAAATTATAATAAAACTTTTAGAAACTCGTAAAATTATCCAATGAAAAAATTGTTAGAATATTACATAAAATAAACTATAATGTATTCTTCATATATTATATTGCATTTCTATGTCATCGATGTGTATATGACTGGTAGATCCGACAACATCGTGATATAATAGAGGGCACCTAATTTAACGGCGAAATGACAAACTTACTGAGGCCTAGGCCAGATTTTCACATAAAAAATATGTATGTTTTTTTTGACAAAGATGCAGTTTGGTGGATTCGGAGGTGGATAAGTAGGACTCAGAGTCAAGAAAATTTATAAATACGAAAAATTCTGCAATGTATTAGTTCATATATTAATATGATGGAGTCAACAAATTTCCGAATTTATATATTACGCTGAAATCTATAAAACTAGCCAATTGTCAAAAGCTCGTGTAAACACTCAAAACATCCCTGAGAATTTTGCGGTAACCCACATCCTGATTTTCAGGCGCAGGACGCTTCATAATCCGAGATTTTCGGTCGTAGGCTGAGCAGAGTCAGTGGGTATTATTCCCTCAGAAGGCATTGACTCCTTCACTTATTCAGATGCTTTTAATGTGGATTCAAGTGCAGTCCATTGTAGTTATCATTAAATCTACAGAAAAGTCATTTCGGCGCCGTTTCAGCTGAAATATTCTACATGTATTCACTGGCATTTCTTTCTTTGCTACTCTACAGATCCGTCCAGTGACAGATTGACCTAATTTGATGTGGGTTTTGCACAACAGTATTTGTTCCCGAAAGATCTTGCTCTGCCTTTGTGGGTATTCAGATGAATTTGCAGAAACAGTAATAGTTGCTGAAAGATTTTGCTGGGCTTTTGTGGGTATTCAGATGAATTAAGAGGAAGGGAAGGGGAGAGTTAATGAGTAAGGATGAAAGTAAAGAAGGGGGTGGAGAAGAAGGGGCGAACGCTTGTAGTGGGAGTGAAGTTGGCTACAGCTGGCAGGGAGGTGCTGACATGGACACTCATGAAGGTTGCCCGTCCCGGAGATCATGTCATTGCTGTGCATGCTGTTACTTCTTCACCTAGGTGTATTCACCTTTAAGTTGTCACCACCACGTTGGCCCACCAGCCATGTTTTGTCGGGTCATTGCAAAATCTCTACCGTCATAAACTTAACTAATAAGATCACATTTCATTTGATGGGAACGCTTTACGGCACATCCATAACTTTGACGGAAACGTGGGATCGACCAACGCCGTTAGATGAAGCATTCCACATCGCCTTATACACGTGGATGGCATGTACGTCACATTCTTTATTTTTATTTTGCATGTGCTTGCGTGCTTTATGAATGCGGCTGTCGTCTTCTTCACCTTCTCCTTTCCCTTTCAGGTTCACGTTAACAACCGACACATCAATTAACAGCATTTCAGTTTTAACAAGTATAAAATGTACATTGTGAGTTCATCAAGTATAAGTACCAAACTTAAACTTTTCATTAAAATTCAAAATCAAATATTTTTAAGTCTATATAAAAAATTAAGTTTTATTTTATGGCGATTAGTCTTTAGGTTGAAACTCTTTAGCTAAGAGTCACTAATTAAGGGGTATCCATTTTGTCAATCTGTTTAGGGCATGAAAGGGGTATTCATTTTGCCAAATCTGTTCGGAGCATGATCGTGACCTCATCCTTTTTAGATGTCAAAGCCTTACACTCAGCAAAACTTGATCCCTAATAGACTCCTTAAGAACCTTACAACTTCACTAGTAAACCAAGGGCCCATTGAGCAAAACAAAAAGAGTTACGTATGATATCTTAAAAATATATAAAATATTCAGGTTCCAATGTTTCCTATTAAAAGAATTATGCAAGTACTTCTGAAGAGTATTTGTGAGTTCTACCCTGCAATTAGAGTTACCTAAACCTTCAATACTATTGATCTAGAATAGCACTTAACCTAAACTTTCAATACTATTTTTTTAAGAGTTATATATCATACCAAATAAAATGATTCATATAAGATACACATAAACATCAAACATTAAATTTAAATCTAATCAAATAATTATAATTTAAATCTACACCAAATTTGAGGATCATTTAGAAGACATTAAATTATAAGTATCTCATAAAAATTTACTTCAAATCAATTATTCAATGGACTAAAACTTTAGGACCAATTAGAAGTCATTAAATCGAAACTCAATTAAAAAATTGACCTTGGAAATAATTCACACCCAAAAAATATGTGAAAGCCTTTTTTAACACAAACAATCTTACTTTTAAATCTAAATAAAAAATTTAAATTCACACCCAAGAATTGTATTAGAATTGTTTTTAATTAAAAACTCACTTTTTAAAAATCTTATATCGAATACAAAATTCAAATCATATTATTAAATAAACTAAAATTTGAGTGACATGATAAAGATATCTTGGTAGGGCGCTTGGATGAGTGAAGTCATTGTTGGGCATTTACAACACAATAAAACAATAGTAACTTTTAATTTAATCTTTATCTTTAGAATAATAGTTTTTCCTTGTGAGAAAGTTCTTAATCTCTTTAATGGGATTAAGGAGGCCTTGTGAGAAAGCTCCTAATTTCTTTAATGGAATTAAGGACGTTATTTCTATGTTTGGTGGTGGTTGTAATTTACAGATATTCTATAAATCTTTGTTTCCTTGAAGGCAAGGTTATGCTTTTGAACATTGTAGATTGTAAGAGTAATTGTGAATTGTAGATTGTAGGAAAAATTGTTAAGATGATGTTGTAAATTGTAAAATCAAAATTATAAGAGTGATAGAAACAATTATGGAGTTTGTAATCATTTTCTCCAAACAATAAGAATATAGATACCTTGACTCGTGGATTTTTCCTTGACATTTTATTATGGTTTTACCACATAAATCAATGTCTTATGTGTTATTTTGTTATTCCATTTCTTCTTCTTTTTCATTTCTTTGCAACTAATGTGTGCTACAATATTTTATTTTTTGGGTTTATGCTTCCATTTTCACAATAACCATGACAACATTTATACACAAACAAATTGTGTAGTGTTGACAAAGAAAGGTAGAATTTTGACCCAAATATAATTATGTCCATTGAATATACTATTCATGTCAAAAGACAAGAAAACCATAAATAATTGAAGGCAACTACATTAAAATGTATAATCACATCAAAATATAATAGATATTTTCTAGTAAAGATGTAGTTAAGTTTTACATGAAGATGTTTGCATGATGTAAGGCTTTTGGCATTGAGGTAGGTTTTGCAAATATAGTACTATGCAAATCCTTTCAGTTATCAACTTACCTTATACACGATTTTCAATTGATGTAGGTTTTGCAAATATAGTACTAGTTATGGAAGATTTTTGTATGTTTCTTTGGGTATTCAAACCAAATCAACAAGGGGATTAAGGGAGAGTTGATGATTAGGATGAAGTAGCTGAGTGGAGAAGAAAGAGTTGGCATTCGTAGTTGGTTTGTAGTTGGCTACAGCTAGCAAGAAGGCACTGGCATATGGATACTAATGAGGGTATTTCGTTTGGGAGATTATGTGATTGCTCTTCATACTATTACTTCTTCACCCACCAATTTAGATGATGACACTTCATCCTCAATCCCTAATTATTTGGATGGAGCAACAAATCATCTTCGTTATATTCTTTATTGTTTGAGCATTTTTGTGTATCTATATTTTCCTTTCTTGATTTATGAATATTGTTGTGCAAGAGTAAAATCCATTTCATTTCACTTCTTTGTTCCATTATGAGATTTGATCTATCTTCACAACATGTCTTGTTTATGAATGCAAACAAATCTTATGTAATTGAATCCAAAAATAGGACATACTTATTAGTAAAGACTGTGTAAATCTAATATCTCTATCTTTATAGTGTCAAAATGGTGATCTTCTTCTCTAAATACTAATAAGGAGTATTATCTAGTTTTTATTAGGATTAAGTATAGAATATATGTAAAATAATAATAATTTATATTTGTAAATGATTTCTAAACTAGAATATAGAAAATATATTATGTAGGAATATAATAGTCATTGATATTTATAAAAGACCTTTAAATTTACAATTACTATTAAGACCTTAATTATTAAGTACCCAAGACATTAATACAAACAAACCTATTTTTAAATCATAACATCTAAGACTTTTTTGATAGTCATCATAAGGCACATAATTTCTAAATTCAAATGATTGAAATATAATCATTATAAAATATAAGATCATTATAGAAATAATGTTGATTATATCTACTTTAATGTACATGATTGTTGGTAGTTTATTACCTTAAAAACTTACAAGAAAAGTTACATAGTATTAAAAGTTCTCATAAGCCTATCCTAGTAAGAGCATCTTAGACCATTATTAAAAAAACTCCTTGTTTTGGGACACCTTATTTAATTTCAATTTCAATATTACATTTCTTTGATAAAGACTTTGGTCAAGTACTCATTGTGACACTCAATTAGATGTACCTTGATGTCCAAGTATTGCTTCAAAAGGTGTAAGAAAAAATATCTAATATTTGTTAAGGTTGTTTCCTTTAGCAATTTCTTCATGGGATTAAATAAATGCTACAAATACTTTATTAGCAATTTTGATGCAAAAATTAAAGTTTATGAGATCATAATAAAAATTTTAAAAAATAATAAATGATTTTTTAAAATTTGTAGTAGATTTATTTGAATTTAGGATTAGATATACATAAAGAAAGCTTAATTTACTATTATGGAATCTGAGCGAGGAGTGCATGTTTTTATATTAAAAACTATTTGAGAAGAGATTAACCTTTATTTTTTATGGTTAGTTTAACTCTAATGTCAATGAGAGTGTCAATTCAATCAAAATCATGTGCTAAAGCAATGTGCTTAGGATACCCATGTAAAATAGTTTAAAATGAAGGGTAGAAATTCAAACACCTTTATAATGTGCAAAAGCTTAAATTATTCTATTAAAACATGGTAGATTTTAACTTTTCAAAGAAATGGGTGTCCTAATGTCATGAAACTATTTGAACAAGGGTTTAAATTCTATTTCTAATGGTTATAAGTCTAAGGTTAATGATAATATCAAGTCAATTAAAATAATGTACTAAACTTATATACTTAAGATAATATACAAAGTCCTAAAATATTTCATTAACATGATATTAAAAAGCCCAAAATAGTAAAATTAAAGCTTATATAACTACAAAAAACTAAATCTTAAAGCTGAACAAAAAACCAACCCATTAATTTCGTATAAGACATACCTACACTCAAAACAAGGAAAACTAAAAGAAAATCCTATTCCGCTAAATAAAAACTAAACCTTTTTTATTGAAAGAAAAAATTAGTATTACATTAAGTTACAAATAACAACAAATTAACTGACTATAGAAGACAAAAATAAACAACAAAAAGGGCCTAATCAAAGAATGACAAACAATCGTGATATTGATATCATCATTCAATTGTGTAGTTTTTGGGTTAAACTTGTTGACCCATGTTCCATGAGAAGTGGTTTACAAGAATCCATCTCTAATGAGAATGAATGGAACACTTAGCACTCATTGCATCTAGGTGATGCACACAAAGGTTTTGCATTGGGCCTTCTCTAGAGGTCACCCATCCCAATACAACTACAACTCAAGCACACTTAACCATGGAGTTTCCTCCAAGTTTAAGCTCACTTAGCTTGCAACCCCATTTGCAAAACCTTCAACAAGTGTTGAGCCTTATGAATCATTCATATATAGCTCATGTATCTCTTCAATTGATAATATAGAGATATTTTCTAAATCAATATATATTGTAATAAGTATTCAACTATGTTGTTTTTGAGTCAAACTCATTGATCCGTGTTTCATGAGTGGTGATTCACAAGAATCCATCTCTCATGAGAATGAAGCATTGTGTCTCCCTGAGAGGTCACCCATCCTAGTACTATTTCAACTCAAGGACAGTTAACTATGAAGTGTCCTCCAAGGTTAAGCTCACTTAGCTTGTTACCCCATGACAAACAACTCAAATCAATAACATCATGTGCTAAATTATTTTATATTTTGAGATAACGATACCAAAAAACATGATGAGAAACATTGTTAATAAATCCTATCTCACCTCCCCAGATCTGTGACTTTTGAGGATAATGACCTCCTTCTTTCGCAGGTGACAGAGGAGGAGGTCAAAAGGGCAGCCTTCTCTATGGGTGCTTACAAAGCCCCGAGGGCCTGATGGGTTCCCCCTGACATTTTTTCAAGAATTTTGGGATATTGTTAGCAAGGATGTGACTTGGGCTTCTTGTGATTTCATTAGAATGAGGAATCTTCTTCGACAACTCAACGATACTTATATAGTGTTGGTCCCTAAAACTAGAGACCGCAAGACTATGGAGGAGTATAGACCCATTAGTCTCTGCAACACCCTCTACAAAATCTTTGCTAAGATCATGGTTAATCGTATCAAACCCCTTCTCAACAAGATCATCAGCCCCAATTAGAAGGGTTTTGTCCCTAGTTGATAGATAATGGATTCTCCCATTACCACCCATGAAATTTTACACTCCACTGATCACAGTAAATCTCCTGGGATGGCTTTTAAACTTGATATTTTCAAAGCCTATGATAAGGTTAATTGGACCTTCCTCTTCAAGGTTCTATCTGATTTTGGTTTTACTCAACAGTTCATTGACATCGTCAAGGAGTGTGTGAAGACTATTAGATTCTCAGTGCTGATGAATGTCAAACTAGGACTCAAATTTTCCTCGGGAAAAGGTTTGTGGCAGGGGAACCCCCTATCTCCTTATATATTCATCCTTATGGCTAAAGTTCTTAGCTGTAACATGATGCAGTTGGTCCATACTAGCATGATCCAAGGGATAAAGCATTCTTCTACCCTCCCCCCTTTGGTTCTACAACAGTTTGTTGATGACACGTTTCTCTTTGGTTACTCCTTGGTGAAGGAAGCTAGAGTGTGGAAGTGCATGTTTGATGATTATGCTTCTGTCTTAGGTCAACACATCAAGTTTCTCAAAAGAATAATTTTTTTCTTCAACACAAATCCTTGTATTCAAGATAAAATTTTGAGTACTCTGAATTGTCAGCCGACTTCCCTCCCTGTGACTTATCTAGGACTCCCCCTCACGATAAAAGATGTTAAGAATGATTTCTGGAACACCATTCTTGAAAGGACACAAAGAAAAATTGTTGGTTGGAAGGGGAAGCTCCTTAGTAGCACCAGTAAGCTTCATTTACTCTCTGCTTCCTACAAGGTATCCCGGTTTACTTCCTTTCCATTTTCAGAATATCTAGTATTATGGTCGAGAATCTAGAGAAAATCTAATGCACCTCCCTCTGGTCAAGATGTGAGGAGAAAAAGAGACTCCCACTTATCTATTGGGATAAATTTTTCTTGCCTAAGACTCTTGGTGGCATGGGCTTATGGAAAATTTCCAACCTCAATCAAGCCCTGCTATCTGAGGTCGCTTGGTCTCTAGTTCTTGGCTCTTCTGATTGGTGCAAAATCATGGAGGCCAAATATCTAGATCGGGGCCATTTCTGTAAAATTTTCATGGAACATGGACACCCCCAAGGATCTAAAATTTGGAATAGTATTCTTAAAAGAAAGTGTATACTGGAAAAGGGATCAAGTTGTAAACTTGGCAATGGTGAGGATATCAGGTTCTAGGAGGATGCTTGGTTAGTAGATACTCCACTGGGTTCTTCCACTTTCTCTCATCTTTGTAATGTCCCCACTCTTCATGTGGGATCTTTGGTGTCTAATTATTTTAGACAGGTTCAATGAATTGAAATCCTACCTTACCTACATGATAGGCTAGAACTTATTCCTCTTGCCATTAGTCTTCAGGACCAGCTATCAAAAACTCACATTCCCATGTTGGACTGACATGATAGAATTCTCTGTAGTCAAACTCAAAATGGTGACTTTTCTATGAAATCGGCTTACAATCTATTGATTAAGGAGGTGACTGAATCTACTTGTGGGAGGAAAGTGTGGAACTCCCAAATCATTCTTGAGGTGAATTTCTTTTTTGGTCTGTGCTCCATGGAAAAATTATAACTTTGGATAATTTGGCTAAAAGGGGTTTTAGCTTGGCTAATAGATGTTGCCTTTGTAAGACTAAGGAGGAAAGCATCAATCATCTTCTCTAACACTATGATTATGCCAAAGAGGTCTGCCAGCTGATAACCCATAGAATTAACTTTGTATGGGTCTTCAATCATGATGTTCAACACTTGGCTAATGACTGACAACCCTCTTCTTAGCACCCTTGTTATGGCTCCTATGACTTCAAATACCATCCATCTTTTGTTGGTGTATCTGGAAGGAGCATATTAATAGAATCTTTTGGGAAAAGGAACTATCCCCTGATATTATCTTCCACAATGGTTTTAAGTTGTTGCAAGAGAAATTATTGAATTCCCATTGGAAAATCTCGAACCATCTTCCCTCGAATGACAAGACACGTTTAGCCAAGATTTGGAAAATTAATTGCGTCTTTCACAGGTATGAAAATGCTAAAATCCTCATCAAAGAGGCTACTAAATGGTCCCCCCCAAATCTCAGTGGCTTAAGCTTAATTTTGATGGGGCGACCTGTAGGGGGAAGCAGGCGGGTGGTGGTATCATTCGTGACCACTTGGAAAATTTTGTTGCTTCTTTCTCGGGCTCCTTTCATGATCAAATTCTTAACCATACGAAAGGTATGACCCTCTTTTGGGGACTTAAGTTTGCCTCCAGTATTGGTTGCAGATTTCTTGATATCGAGAGTGACTCCAAAATCATTGTTGAAGCAGTTCAAGGCACCTCCAAGGTAGGGTGGAAAGTGGATCCTATCCTAACTGACATTTGAGGCCTCCTTGATAGACTGGATGAATTTTATATAAGACATACTTAAATAGAGAAGGGAACTATGTTGAAAACTCTTTGGTTATTGTTGGTTTGTTGTCTGACAGTCTTCGATGTTGGAGGGATGTTAGTCTTCTCCCTAAGCATAATCAGGACCTGCTTTGATGAGAATTTAGATATAAAAATAATAACCCCAATGATGTTTAAAATTTGGGCTTTTGAGTGTCGGGCCATTGCTATTTTCTCCCTCCTTACTTCCACTTGTGTTGGGTTTGAATTCATGGGCCACATGGTGAATTGTGGGGATTTTGTACTATACAATTGGGTTAGTACTCAACATGAC
Source organism: Chamaecyparis obtusa (assembly GCA_027943335.1). NCBI lineage: Eukaryota > Viridiplantae > Streptophyta > Pinopsida > Cupressales > Cupressaceae > Chamaecyparis > Chamaecyparis obtusa. The sequence continues at coordinate 2,353,551 of BSBK01000548.1, forward strand.
ATCAGCCCCAAGAATTTGAATTAATACCATTCTAGTAAGATGGCTTGATGGCATATTCGTTATACGACGGATTGCCATAGATATGGTGCTAAGTTTTATGAGTACTTTTGCACTTCTCGGTGTAACTCACGTGTTTTCTCTCTTGGCGGCACCAGTGGGGATTATGGTTAGGATTTGCATTTATCACCCTATTCATGTTGCTAATTATGAGATGATTACTTCTGGGCTTCATACCGATTTTCCTTGTGCAAAGATTATTTACCCTTCAACTTGTAACTGGAGTTACTTTGGTAAGAAGGGCTTCTATTGAAGCTTGCGTAATTTTTTCTGGGTTCTCAACAAAAAATGCCCTAAGGATCATATTTTCTTCACTTGGTGCATTCCCTTACTAGTTTTTTTTTGTCTCTTCGCTTCCACAACCATGGGTGGTGATCGTCATAGAATCGAGCGAGATAAAATTTAGGAAGAGTTTACTTTGGATCCGATGGTCATGTATTTCTATAAAGAGGGACGCATCCTTCTATATATGGAGAGTATGACTGGTCATGATGAGACGGTCTCCAAGTAATTTGTTGCTTCCTGGAATGAGAGGTGTGTCTTGGTTAATGTCATCTTGTTTGAGATTAATGAAGACATCATTGGTAAATCCATTGGCCTTTCCACGATGGGCATAAAATGGAAGAAGGCCAGTAAAACCCCTGCTAAGATAGAGCTTTCTCAATTCTTCTGGAGGCTTGAGGAGAGTCATGTCCCAAAGCATGGTGGCTATAGCACCAAGGACCTTCCAGAGTTCTGGCCTAAGATGTGCAAGATCATCATGAAGTACTTCACATTGGAAGGAAGGTTTGGGGTTTTCTATTACTGCCATTTTCCTTTTCTCAATCATCTTAGGCATAAAGATTTGATCTCCTTTCCATTTTTTCTATTGCAGTCCATGGAAAGTAATGTGGCTGATATTTCTGAAGCTAAGAATCTGGGGAAAAAACCTATTATCCTCCACCAAGGCCTTATGTTGAGACTACAACTTTCACAGGGTCTGATCAGCCAAACAAATGCTTAGATACTCAGAGTATAATACCCATTTATTCAAGATTGGACATATTAAATAGCAACTAATTAACTCATTTAACCTATTTATAGTATCAACTAGGGACGTAGACTTGAAGCAGTGTCTGCAAAGAATATGCTCTAAATCATCCTAATTGCCATTTATTTAAACTATTAGAACTAAAATACTTGAAAGATTGAAATACTTAAGCTAAGGGAAAGTAACAAGTGTAGTCTACTGAAAATAGTAATCACCAATAAGAACTACTCTATCTGCCTTTACTGAAGGAACAACCCATCAGTTCTGTTACTAATAGCTACAGGAATAGCAGAGTTCTTTCTAAATCTAGGACAACATAAAATAAATCCTAACTAATATTGGAAGTCACTCACTACGTGGGCCCCTTGGATGAGTGAATCAAATACAATCAAACTAAAAAGATAGAAATTGCAAAGAGTATTATATTCATTCATTCATTGAAAAATACAATTGAAGTGAAACTGCACTAGATTCTATTTGCTACTTTCACAGAATTACATTAACTATTCTAACTTCCATTAACTTATGAAAGTTGAGATAGAAGCTTTTTTAAGAAAAATCTAAGAAACTAACTCCTAAAACTACGATCACCCAACAATGAGGATCAATTAAGACTCATAATGCAATACAAAATAATTGATAATGCTCAGGAACAAGTCTTCCAAGAATATAGCAACAAAGCAAAACCACCCCTTAATTGTCTCAGCGAAGAGTTGATTTTGTCAAATCCATCATGCTGGCCGAATGAATGCATTGTTTGACTTGTTCTTGCATGGAGTTAGCAATATATGCCAAATTCGAAACATATGTATTTACATCATTTAAATCAGAATAGACATTATTTTCCTAACTCTTGCATGATATGTGGCTATAGGAATCCTAACCCAACATAACTTAGGAGAAATCAATTATTAAATAACACATGCATATATTTATTTAATTCATCTATCATATTCAGTTAATAAGGTTTAACCATATAAAGTATCTGAGCTTATAAAGTATCTGAAAGTATTGACCATACATATAAAAACTACATATATCATCAACAAAGTATGTATAAAACCAAGTAAAAAAAACCCTAACAAGTGATAGAAAAACATCATAAATCATGCCATTAAAATGGCTCATCATTCCCCCCAACTTAAATCCTTTTTGGTCCTCCAAGATGCATGAAATTTTTTTATTCTAGCCCTCATACACAGGTCCTCTGCAATCCATTTTCCAGATACTCTGTCATTGTAGTTTATGTAACCCTTGTTTTCTTCCAACATGTTCCACTTATTAACCTCACTCGCCATGTCATGCTCATCCGCATATTCATTTATTCCCAACAGAGGATTCATAAGAATAGGTGGTTGGAATTTCAAAGGAAACCAATAACTAGTTTTAGTTCTACCTAACATGATGTACCATGGAGCTCACCGACTAGCCAAAGTTAGATTCTATGGGGAATGGGGCTCCTTAATCCTTAATTCTATAGGAATTCTTACCCATATGTGAGTGCTAGTATAAATAGCTATAAGAATCTCTATAGCAGTGAATCCCTCATAATTTTTGAATGCCTTTTCCCCCAATGGATAAATTTTTTGCCTGCCACTATCTGTCAAGGTAATTTTTACCCAGTCATAAAATGTCCTACTGGCCTCTTTGGTTTTAGGTCTAATATAGAGTGGCATTTCTTTAAGGTTGAGTATGGTGTTCTTGACTGATTTCACTATGTACCCATGACATAAAATCTCTTAATTGAATATCCCCCACATACAGGAGAGAATTCCATTCTCTGTTGTCAGGAATGACCAAGTTATGCAAATACAATTCACATAGAAAATTATGAATATGCATTGGGGATGAATGGAATGCATCATAAAATTCATGTGGCATGGAAAGCAAAGGACTAAGCCCTTGAACCACTCTTGTCAACTAATAATTTAATTATTTTTTTTAAGGAACAATGCATAGACCGGAGACGATGACCTACACTTCATTAGTTCTGGGACAAGCTTGGTAATCTGTGTAACCTTCTCTTCCAACACCATAATCTTATCTGATTGTTGTTCTATTTGATGAGCCTACTCATCAATAACCTATTTCAACCTCTTCTTTTCCAATTGCCACTGCACTCTTTCTACTAATATTTGTTGGTATAAACTCAGCCCAGCTATCAAAGGAGTGGATAAGTCTAGAGGTGGCATTGGTCCCTAGCTATTGACATTAGTCCATGTTGAGGCTATCTTAGGATTTCCTTTTTCCATAGTGTTGTCTACCCATAATCATAGCCCTCTCAAGATTCTTCTCTATGCATTTCTCAACCACTTGGGCAAGTGTGTCTAACAGATCATGTTTGAGTTTTTCAAAAATAGAAATGATAGTTTCTAAGTTGATTTCAGGGAAATCCTCAGAAGGCAACTCCTCAAATGTTGCAAGAATATTTTGATCATATGAAATATCTCCTCCAAAGGAGTGATCATCAACATCCATAGAATCATATATTTCATCATGCTATCCTAATTCTGAGCTTCCTTATCACTATCAATAATAATGAAAATAGGATTATTTTCTTCACATTGTATCGATGGTCTATATGGGAATACATTGGCATCATGCATGCTTGGAGAGGGAACACTCTCGTTGTTTATCTAGTCTTCACTTATATTTTTCATATCCTCTATAGGAGTATCAAGAGATTTTGAGGAATCTACATTGACTACAGGAGGTGTAGAGTTATCATCCTGAGGCAAATTATGGGCAAACCGAACACTTCTTCGAACAGGAGTTCCAAATGAGTGTTTAGGGTTCTTTCTCCTCTTTTTAGTAGAGGGGGCTCCTTCAATAGAAGCTGAAGGAGGTTCCTTATGTTGTCTCTTTGACTTTGGAAAAGGAGTTTTAACAGTCTCTTCAAAAATTTATTCTACGTCAGAATGTGATCCTGAGGGTAACTCCTCAGTTTCAGAGACTTCTCCTTTCCTTTTCCTAGTAGCAGACCTAGTTTTTGTGGAAAACTAAGCAAAAAATTCTTTATCTCTATTTGTTTGGAAGGTAGTGGAAGTAGGTTCAACAAAGATCCTTCTAGTAGGCCTAGGGGTAGGAGTTGAGGCTTCAACGATGGTTTGCAAATTTTCAATAATTTTAACCATGCCCTGGGTTGTTTTCTCTTGTCTACAAAACCCTTGGCCTCTATGACCGACTATTCTAGGAAAAATTTCATCAGTATCTAAAAATTATTGCCATGTTCCTAATGATTTCTTTTTTAATTCTCTTTCCACCAATAATTTGATTAAAAAGTGATGAGATACAGATTGGGGCTTACCCATCTACACATTTGCAGCTTTCTTTTTCAAAATATTAAACAGAAAGTTGGGAAGGTTTACCGGTCTATTCGCATGTCGAAGCCTGCTGAGAAGCTTGAAATGCATTCTATGCATCCAAGTATACTAACCCTCACAGATGAAATATCAAATTATGTATAATGTTGGTTGCATGAATTCAGTTGGTAGGGAGAGCCTTGAGGTTCCTTGCTTCTTATCAACATCCAACTTGGGGTCACCATGCAAAGTGAATTGCGCCCTAGCTGAGCGAGGGTCTAAGTCTTTTTCATAATTTTTGCCCTCCTATGGTAGACCATATATTTGAGAAATAATCTCCTCATTGCATTCTACACGAAGACCCTTAACTACTGCGACACCATTTCTTAGTGTATTCAGAAACATGAAGGCTACCTCTTCATCAAAGGCATCCAGTTTCAAATAATAACTTAGCCAACCTTTATGTTCAAACAATTACCGAGTAGGTAGATCATTCAACAAAATTGTATGATCAGAAGGTTTGTGCCTTATCAAATCACCTCCCATTCTATCAATCGGCAGCAATCAAATATCCTCACAACCTAGATAAAAGAGCCCAGATTTGTAGAGAATTTACACACACAGAAACCAGTAGTTTGGACTCCAAAAAATGTAGAACTCACTTTGCAAAATACGGTCAGATCAAAAAATTAAGTTCTCATAAGAAAGAGATGTTACCATTACTTTCCATAATTATCTTCACATATGCCAAATTCTGCCACCTTTGGCATGTCATGAAGGTACTTAACATCTTAATCATGATATGGTACATTAATCACCTTTGCATTAATCATTGATAGGATATGATGTATTTACTAATAGTTCAATTAAGATTTGAAAAGATAGAAAAACTTGACATACACGGGGTTAAATATTCCCTCCCTCCAGCTAAGTTTAGGCATGGGTCCCACCATACAACATATGCAAGAGAAGTAAGGAAACAAATACTTTTCAAAAATAAATGAATAAATTATTATGTACAATAGCATAAGTTACCAACCTGCTCATTCTAAAGGAGGTTTGTTGTTGCATGAACATCTGTTGCTGGAATGATGCAATGGATGATGGCTATGAGAGATAGGAGATGGAATGGAAATTTATTATGGAGAAAGTAGTTCACAAAATATGAAACATTATTATAGAATCTTTGATTGAAATCAAGGAGGAATGAAAATCTAGGTTGAGGACCCACAAGCTTCTGCTACAGGACTGCTAGATTCACTATGTGAGGTGAACTTCAACAGGAACTCATCTCTACTTGGTGGCTTGTTGTAGAGCTTGAGTCGATGACCATTGAGAGAAGTTTGAATCTAATCAGATCAATAGTTGATAGCTACAGGAATCCATTGATAAAGATTGAAACAATTTCTTAAGGACCTAACCAACAGGATTGAAACTTACCTGGAGTGTGCTAATAACAAGAATCATACAACAATGCCCAGTTACCAACAGATAATTTCTTAGCTTTAAGGAACTTGTCATGCCATTTCTTCCACTGCTGCTAAATAATCTTGGTATTATACAAGGTAGATTTCCTGATTTCTTCTAATTTGTTGAGTTAAAGAAGTCGTTCATGATGAGCCTTAGTGAGATCTATATCTAGATCAAGGGTTGTTCGGAGGGTCTTGTGGAGAAATTTGACATGCATGACAACAGATTTGTCGTAAACTAACTCAAATGGTGAGAAACCAATTTTAGTTTTCCATGTAGTCCTATATGCCCAAATGGCTTCAGGAAGTCGAGTTACCCAATCCTTTTTGTGAATAGCAACTTTTTTTGTCAAAATGGCTTCTATTTCTCTATTTGTGATTTATGCTTGGCCATTAGCATATGGATGATATGGTGAATGGTTCCCATGCCGGATTGTATACTCATTCATTAAGGTTGTTATGAGATTTGAAGTGAACTGGGCACCTTAATCAATGAAAATTTCTCTAAGGACACCAAACCTAGTAAATATGGATTCATATAGAAATTCAACTACTTTATTATCCCTAGCATGTTTCATGGCTTTGGCTTCTACCCATTAGGTTGCATAATCGATATAGACTAAGATATAGGAATTACCATGAGAAGAAGGTTCTATAGGACCCACAAAATTAATACCCCATTTGTCAAATGGTGTGACAACTACCTGTGGCTACAGTGGTAATTCATCTAATTTAGTTGGTCATCCCATTCATTGACAACGGTTACAATGTCTAGTATATTTGGCAGCATATTTGTGTAGAGTAGGCTAGTAATAAGTGGTGGTGAGGATCTTGAATGTTGTGCACTTCGCTACAAAATTCCCTCCACATGGCTCATCATGACATGCATGGATAATGGCATATGTCCCATCTTCACAAACACATCTTTCGGTGACTTGGTTTGGTCCTGTGTAAAACATAAAGCCTACGAGCCATGAAGAGTTAAAAATTTTCTCAACTAAGATTCTTTGCTCTTTAGAAGAGAAATGTGGAGGAGTACTTCTTGTAGCAAGGTAGTTTTCTATATTCGTATACCATGGGTTGTGGGTAATAATAGAGAAAAAGTATTCTTCAGGGAATTTTTCATCTATAGTTGTAGGATTATCAGGAATGTGCAATCTGTATAGAAAATATGCTACCACATTTGATTTGCCTAGTTTATCAATGACTTTGATATCAAATTTTTGCATGAGTAGTAGCCATCTAGCTAGCCTACCTGATATCGCATGTTTGTTCATCAGGTACTTAATTTTTGAGTGGTTTGTATGCAAAAATACTTCATAACCAATTATGTAGTGCTTGAATTTATTTTGTACATAGATAACTATGAGTAATTCCTTCTCAGTGACTATGTAATTTAACTTAGCTCCATGTAGATTTTTGCTGATATAATATATGGCATGCTCAACTAGTCCTTCTTTTTTCCCAAGGAATGCTCCTATAGCATAATCAAAGGCATTTGTATGAATATGAAATGGAAAATTCCAATCAGGTCCTCTCAAAATAGGTGTTTTAGTCAATACATCCTTTAACTATAGGAATGATTTCTCACAGTATTCAGTCCATTCAAAGTCTCATTCTTTCTTTAGAAGATTGTACAATGGAGCTATTATTTGATTGAAATCTTTGATGAACCTCATGTGGTAACCAACATGGCCTAGAAAGTTGTAGACATCCTTTTTCTTTGTTGCAGTTGGAACTGTGTTAATGATTTCTATTTTTGCTGGGTCTATGTGAATCCCAAATGATGATAGGTAGTGCCCCAAAACAACCCCTTCTTCCATCAACATATAGCATTTTTCATTGTTGAGAGAAAGATTATATTCTTGGAATCTTTTGAGGACTTTGTCTAAGTTGGCATGAGCTTCTTCAGACATTGATCCATATGTTGTGAATTCATCCATGTATATTTCAACACAGTTAGTAGATTTGTCATAAAAAATACTAATCATTACTCTTTGAAATGTAGTAGGTGCATTGCACAAACCAAAAGGTAAGAAAGAATAGGAAAAGGTTCCCCATGGGCATGCGAATGTTTTATTTTCCTGGTCCTTAGGTGCTATCTGTATTTGGTTGTATCCACTGAACCCATCCAAAAATGAGAAGTAATTTTTGCCAACTAGCTTATCAAGCACTTGATCTATAAAAGGCAATGTAAAGTGATCCTTCTTTATTGCATAATTCAACTCTCTATAATCCACACACACTTTCCATTTTCTTCCCTTCTTGGGAACTATGACTAAAGGTGATACCCGCTAACTATCAGAAATGAGATAGATAAAATGAACATCAAGTAATTTCTACAATTTGGTTTTGACTATATCTTTGAGTGTTGGGTTGATTCTTCTTTGTAGTTGTCTGACTAGTTTACATTCTGGACTGATGTAGATTCGGTGGGTACAAAGTTGTGGATCCAATCCCTTCATATCTGTATAATTCCAAGAAAAATCTTGCTGGCTATCCTTTAGGAGTTTTAGAATTTGTGCTAAATTCTTAGGGTAAGATTTTTGTTAACATTCAACTCCACACCTGGGGCAATTTCTACTTTGACTACCTTGTCCATCATGATGACTTTTGCAAATGAAGGTGACTTTATCTCATGTGGTAGCAATGTATGAAGGTAATTGGTTGCTGTAGGAATTCATGATGTGGTAGGTAGTATGGTTTGCAAGGTACAATTAGGAACAATATAGGAAAATGGTTCAACACCATACTTGTTGGTAAGAATGACAAGTATGTCATATTCTTCTTGGGATATCATAAATGGGTTCCTCTCTATAACCATTAACTGTTGTACTGAATTGACCTCTAGCTTAATGTCAACAAGATCAGGCCAAACAACTTGGTCAAATTCCATTTTTGGTTTAGTTGGGGAATATTAAGTCAACTCTTTGGTACTTATTCCATCTGATATAGTCATCTTTCTAGACCAGAAAGCTATGCAAGCATCTATAGTGGCCAACCAAGGTCTTCCCAAGATTAAAGGATAACCACCTAGGGTAGCTTTGGGAGACAATATTACAAAGTTAGATGGATAGTCTAATGAATCTAGTGTTACAACAATATCCTCTACTATACCATCAAGCTTTATAGTAGAATTATCAGCTAATTGAAGGATTGTAGCAGTTTCTCTTAAACCAATAATGTTGAGTCTTAGAAAGACTTCCCTTGTCATGACATTAATGGATGATCCTAAATCAATCAAAACAATATGAATTTGAGTACCATTAATATAAATAGTAACAATAGGGCTACCTGGATCAGAATATTTTGGTAAAATGACATTGCTCAACATAAGATTAGAGAGTTGTCCAAGAACATGAACAGTCTTAGGATCTTTCTTTTTCCAACTAGGTTGTTTAAAATAGGCTTCCTTGATAGCTTTGTTATATACTAGAACTTCTTTGAGGGAATCTAACAAAGGAATGTGCATTTTCATTTGCTTCAGATGGTTGATCAAATCAGTGGCAACATGGCTTTCTTTTGTGGGCACAGACTATGTAAGTCTTTGAGGAAATGGTGGATCTTTGGTTACTACAATAGGTGGTGGAAGAGTAGTGTGGTATTCTTTAGTGACATCATTATCATTGGTAACTTTAGTTATAACAGTACCTTTTGGAGTAGGCAATGTAGCTCCCAACCTTAAGTGTATATTATTTACTTGGATGGAATAAGTCTATTATTGATTAGGTTGCATGTTATTAGGATTTGGTGAAGGTTGAGCATACAACTGAGTTTTCTTTTGAGGGCTAGCATTGGCTGCATGAAGTGGAGGCATTATAGTTTGGTGCTGAGAGGGTGGCATAATGGCTTGCTGATTAAGCTATCTAGGATGATTCAAACCCCATTGGGATGACTGTTGCTAGTTTCTTTATGGAGGCTGCCATTGGTTATTCTGAGACTAGTTTTGATTGGGTTGCTACCATGGGTTAGGAGGGGGTTGATACTGCCAATGTGGGTTACCCCATTATTTTTGAGGTTGATAAGACCAATTATTATTCCAATTTTGACCTTGGGAACCAAAATTATGAGAGTTTGGTTTTGTTGTTGATTATTATTAAAACCAAAAGTGTGCAAAGGATCAAGAGGCATACCTTGTCTCTGAGCCCATGGTCTTCATTGATCAACATAAAAGACCTCTCCATTCTCATCAATAGCCTTAAATTTAGTTGGCATTGACTGAGTCTCTAAGCATGCAACTATTTTGCACTTATAGTTCTTTTTCTTTTCCCTACAATGGGAACAAAATTCAGCTAGCATAGCCTTTGCTTCTTCATGCTTCTTCTTAGCCTGCATGGTATCCAACTGGGTGGCTATGTACATTGTTAATAATGTCTTGCTTGAAATCAGATAAGATATTGGATATATCCATCTTTGAGACACCGACACTTTTACTTCTGCCACTTGATTGTCTAAGTCCTCTTCCTTTCTTCACTGTAGCTCTAGAGTAATTAAGACATATCTTCTTAATGTCATTCTAGGTACTTGAGTGATGTCTCCCCCAGCTATTAAGTCAAGAGCCTCTGTACAAGACTCATTAATGCCTCTCAAAAATAGATGTTTTGTGGACTCATCATTCAAGGTATGCTGAGTGTTTTTCTGGAGGCTAAACAAGAATATTGCAACATAATGCTCAAGTGTTTCCTCATCTTTTTGTGTCATTTTAAAAATATCATCTCCTTTCATATCACTACCCCGACAATACTCTTTGTATTTTTCCAAGAATGCATTCTTCATTCCATCCCAGTCTCGTAAAACATTATCTCCTAGACCCATGAACCATCTTAGCACTGCCTCCTTCAAGGTAGAGGGAAACAACTTCAACTTATGAGCATTTGTTGTGTAGTCATAACTTTGACAAAGAATATAAAATTCAAAAAGGAATGTCTCAAGGTCTTCAGTAATCAGGCCTTAGAACTTTGGAAGCACTAAAGAGGGGATATTCTTGAGATTGTTATAATCATGCAAGTCAATGATAGGAAAGGGAAAGGTGGAAAGTGCCATCCTTGGTTGATTTGAAGTTGTGGGTTGTCTTTTGAAAAAAGCAAGGGCCCAGGGATTCTCCTGGTATTCACACATTGTAGGAGGTCATATTAGAATGGCTTGATGGAGGTCAACAAATGGATTCTCAAATAGTTGATTCTCTTCTCAGTCAAATTATTGGGGATTTTCCCTTTCAGGAGGTAGGATTTCTTTTGAGGCTAAGGATTCATTTTGAGGGAGAAATCTACCAAGATGATCTCTTCTCCTATACATAAAAAATGGTTGATTAAACTAGGCCCTACACTAAGAAAGCTTTGAGAAAAATGATCCTTAGGATAAGTTTAGACTGACACCATCCTTGACAACGGTGCCAAAATGATCAGCCAAACAAATGCTTAGATACTTAGAGTATAATACCCACTTATTCAAGATTGGACATCTTAAACAATAGCTAATTAACTCATTTAACCCATTTATAGTCTCAACCAGGGACATAGACTTGAAAGAGTGTCTACAAAGTAAATTCTCTAAATCATCCTAATTGCCATTTATTTAAACTATTAGAACTAAAATACTTGAAAGCTTGAAATACTTAAGCTAAGGGAAAGTAACAAGCGTAGTCTACTAAAAATAGTAATCATAGATAGGAACTGCTCTATCTGCCTTTGTTAAAGGAACAACCTGCCAGTTCTGTTACCAACAGCTATAGGAACGTCAGAGTTCTTTCTAAATCTAGGATAACATAAAATAAATCCTAACTAATATTGGAATTCACTCACCAAGTGGGCCCCCTTGGATGAGTGAATCAAATACAATCAAACTAAAAATATAGAACTTGCAAAGAGTATTCTATTCATTCATTCATTGAAAAATATAATTGAAGTGAAACTGCACTAGATTCTATTTGTTGCTTTCACATAATTACATTTACTATTCTAACGTCCATTAACTTCTGAAACTTGAGATAGAAACTTATTTAAGAAAACTATGAGAAAATAACTCCTAAAACTATGATCACCCAACAATCAGGATCAATTAAGACTCATAATGTGATACAACATAATCGATAATGCTCAAGAAATCTTCCAAGAATATAGCAAGTAGTGCTCCTAGATCTACGCCTAGATAAAATGAGGAACTGGTTGACCACTACAAAGGAGAACAAAGCACAACCACACCTTAATTATCTTAGCACATATTTGATTTTGTCAAATCCATCATGTTGCTCGAATGAATGCATTGTTTGACTTGTTCCTGCATGGAGTTAGCAATATATGCCAAATTCGAAACATATGTATTTACATCATTTAATTTAGAAAATACATTATTTCACTAACTAACTCTTGCATGATATGTGGTTGTAGGAATCTTAACCCAACATAACTTAGGAGAGATGAATTCTTAAATAACACACGCATATATCTATTTAATTCATTTGTCATATTTAGTTCATAAGGTTCAACCATAATTTTTACTTAAATCACATATCCTCCTGAGCTTATAAAGTATCTGAAAGTATTAACCATACATATAAAATCTACATATATCACCAGAAAAGTCTATATAAAACCAAGTAAAAACACCCTAACAAGTCACCGAAAAACATCATAAATCATGCCATGAAAATGGCTCATTAGGGCCCTTTTCCCACCTCCCACTTTATCTATTGTCTCTGAAGCCCTATCGCAACCCCATCCTTCACCTTCAGTCTCTTTGGATGAAGGAATTGCTACTCCTTTTGGGTGAAAAGGTTTACTTGATTCCTCCCCCCTGAGAGCCCTAAGTCCTTTGATATTCACCCTATCCCTGATTCCCTGTAGGGTTTGAAACGTGACCACACCCCAGAGACTCACCACCCTAATAAAAAGGGTAGGAGGATCATCCTCAATCTTGAAAAGCCTGAGGATGTGGACCCCTAGCTAGGAAAAACTCATCATTCTAACCATCTAACTAAGGATAGATGTAAAAAAGCCATCAATAATATTCTAAAACAGGAGGAGGTCACTGTGGACTCTGCTAGCCACGATGAAGCTAATGATACCTAGAACCCCATGAAGGAGAAAGACAACACTGGGCACTTTGTCATAGAGGAGGCATATACGACCAAGGAGACCAATGTGGATGTGGGTTACACTAGTTCTGGGATGGTAGCCAAATTCAAGTTCCAAATTGCTCAGCTCAAACACAATGTGGCCCAATTAAAGGTGGACTTGGAAAATACCAACAAGAGACTGATGGACGTGAGAAAGTTTGCATTGAAGTTCATGCACGCCTCTTCTACCACCCTCTATATGATGAATGAGAAGGCCTTGGATGGACAAGTTGCTAAGGATGAAGACCCTAAGGAACTTTTCAAGTTCCTGCAGGAGTGGGTGGATGTGTTGCTATCCAAACACCTATGGAAAGGAAACTCAACCTGTTTCTAGTAAGGGTTTTTGGGGATACTTTGTCTAGCCCGCTAGGCTATATTTTTTCTTTAGATTATAAGTTTATGTTAAGCTCTTTCTTCCCTACGTTGCATGATGAAAACTCTTTTATTTTTAGTAATCTGGACTTTGTTCATTTTATGACTGAATATTCGCTGTTGGTGCTCTAGTTTTTTTATTTTTGTTTTTGATAGAGGTAGATTGTTGATTATTTTAAACTATTTGTTACTCTATTTGTGGTTAATCTTCTATTAACTCACCTCTAGAGTGTTGTTATTGTGCCACGGGTCAATGCCCTCTTGTTGTTGCTTATATCAAAAACATTGTTAATAGTGTAGCAAAAATATGTTTTCCTTACTTCCAACACTTTTGTTGTTTCAAATGTTGAATAGTGGAATCATGCCAACAATTGACATCTATTAAGTACTAGGACTTCAACAAATAAAAAGTCCATCTCAAAACAATAAAAATCTACAAATCCTTGTCCAAGAAATAATCCTAAAGTAATAATACTTCTTCAAATTGCAATAATTTATAATCATCACAATGTTCATTATATGTATAACTATACCATCAAAAACATCACAATAATAACTCACATCCAAGGTTTTTTTTAAAGGCAAACCTTTAAGCTTACACAAGATACATGTAAACCCACACAAGATATTTTCTTTATTCTTTGTGTGTCCTTTTAGATTGCTATATTATTATTTGTATTTATCTTATGCTTTGATCAATTCAGAAAAAAGAAGATACATGTAAACCCACACAAACTTTATTATTGCCTAAGATAAGATAAGAAAAGATAAGATAAATTTATTAATGTCCAACAAGAGACCAAAAAGGGTCTAAGGGACTGGAAAGGTACAACAAAAGGAACAACAAACCAATAGACCACCAAACAGTGGCTGAGAAAGAAAGCAAGAGTGAAAAAAGAAAGAAGTGAACAAGAAACAACAAGCAAGAAGAACAGACAAAAGAGAAGGAATAAGGATCATTTTTAGGTAGAAAGAAATCCAACACTGAAGGATAATGATCCTGATGAGTAGGAACCCTGGGCCATCACTGTGAGATGCTAGAGATGTGTCACTGATGGGTATAGGTGCTGCGGGATCTCATAGATCTACAATGACCGATAATGGAGGCATTGTGAGGCCACTTCACCCCTCGTAATGGAGATGAGGGTGAGAAGAAGGCCATAATGAGATGATCAGATATCTATCTCTGGGGGAAAATAAGATGTAGAGTATGCTCATAGAGCTGTACAGTCTCACAGAGATAAAGTGCTAGGCATCTCTAGTCTAATCGGTGTAGCTAAAGAAAGTAGTCAACAAACTGCACCCTCTAAATAAGAAATAGAATCTCCCTCTGATCTCATAGTAAGTAGGACAATGGAAGATGAAGTGTGTCTCAATCTCAATCTTGGTCAGGGTGCATAACTTGCAAATCTGATCATCTTTGTCAATGTGATGGTTTGTTTGGGCCCGAAGGCAGTGAGATCCAACCCTGAAAGATCCCAACATGATGCGAAGAGCGTGGCACCAACACTAAGATAAGTATATAGGATGAACAATAATCCCATCCTGAATGTCTAAGAAGTGCTCAACATAAAAAGCCATCCTCGATCGCAGACCCCCCATGGGTTGATTTAGGTCATTGTAGTACCTCCGTATTTTGCTTTTAGTTTATCAGTGCCGTACTCTTTTAGGCCACTTTGCATGTGTGCATTTATGGATATTGTTTCAGTGATTGTGGATTTATCTGGATTATGTTTATGCTATGATGATATGTGATTTCATATTTAGATGATTATGTTATTATGATGTGATGTTTCATGTTCGGTTGGTTTATGATATACTTACCCCATACTAGCATGTGTATGGTGTTTATATGTATGTATCTGTATTATGTGTCTTTATGGTAGAGGGCGGAGGCGTAGTTACTCACTTTGTCGAGATCCACACGACTGACTGTACCCTACCATTGCTTGTTATATGTTGTAGGTACATGCTTTGTCTTGTGATGATAGGTTTGCAGGTACAGGGCATCATCTTCCCTGAATTGGCAGGAGTGAGCGTGCCCACATACATTCATCTCATGGTAAAGAGGGGAGATAGTATTCAGGCCCAAAACCCAATCCTTAGCCTATTTATCCTAATTGTTGGATAAAGTATCGGTTGACTACCTTGCCCGAATTTGGTCAGGTTGACCTAATTCGTGGATCCCATCTTGTGAGTTTGTATGATGCATGAATGTTCCTGAAAAAAAATTGCTTTGATTTATTTGTTTGCTATGGTTATTTTAATTAATAATATAGCGGGAAAATAATGATTAAAGTATTTCCTATGTCTTTGAATAATTATTAATTAATTAAAAATCAAATATGAGAATATTTGAATTTAATTAATTAATTGTGCTAAATTATGATTTAATACATTTTTATTAAATTGTTGAAGAATTAGTGCATGTTTAAATTGTGTTATAAATTATTAAATAATTTAAATGTGAAATTTTATATTGCATGTGCTTTATTTATTTATGTGAAATTGGTTTTCATAAAATAACTTGTAAATAGAGTTCCATGTGAGATGTGCATGAATAATATATTTTATAATTAATAATTGGTATTTTCCCTCAACTCAAAAAAAAAAGAGGAGTTTGAATAGGAGTTGTCTGGTGACTCATTAGGGTTTGCATGATAGGTGGGTTTGATTTTCTATTTGGGGAAAAAATTTGCATTCATTTTGGGATAACCAGGTTTTGTTGGAATTTGCAATTTTGGGGAGAGAGAGCATTTTTGGAATATTTTTGTGCTATCTTGTGTTCTTGAAAATTTGGTGTGTGAATTTTTCTGGGTGAAGTGTATGTGCATCTGGATTTGGATTCTACATATGTTGTGATTCAGAGTTGCAGGATTTGAGCTTCTACATTTCAGATTTGGGAGATTCATCAACCTACAGGCAAATCTACATCAGATTTATAGCATTGAAATTGAGGTAGGGTTTTGATGAATTTTCTAGTATTTTTGTTTGTAGAAAATTATGTAAATTTGCTTTGTTTGTTTGATTCTAAGGGTTGGATTAGTAATTTTGGTTAAGCTTTTTCTTTTGGGATTTTAAAAGCTATTAGGAAGCTTTTTCAGTA